>JAJAGP010000448.1:320365-410691 GCA_025084515.1 Ancistrus triradiatus | reverse complement strand
CCCCACAAGAACAAAAATAGCCAACATTCCTATCCTTTTGGGGACACACGGTCCCCACAAAGTGTGTAAATACATGGGCGGTCACAAACACACACATCTGTATTATATCACGTTAATGTCACATCCCAGTTCATCAGTCTGCAACTTCTTAAACCTTCTGCAATATTTCACTGCACTAAACTCAATGCGCCAGGATTTTTTAGAAGAGAAAAAAATAACTATGTTGGTACGACAGTCAAGCATTCCTCACATTGATGAGAGCATCCTTCTTGCTCAGTGTGGTGCTCAGTGTTTGAGTATTACTGAGCTGCAGCTGTGCCTCTGTGAGCTGGGCGCGCAAATTCTGTATCACCGCAGCTCGATCCGAGAGGGCCTGCGTGTGCTGCTCCACACACTCCTGAACACACACAACAATGTCAAAGTCGTTACCCGCTACACATCTCTTCACAAAGACTTCAACCCCAAATCAGAAAAAGTTGGAACAGTACGCAAAATGCATATATAAAAAACACACAGTGTTTCTTCCATTTACTTCGATCTTTATTTCATTGCAGACAGTATGAACCTGAGATATTTCATGTTTTATCTGGTCAACTTCATTTAATTTGTTAATAAACATCCATTCCTGCATTTCAGGCCTGCGACATGTTCCAAAAAAAAAAAGCCATGCCTGTATTATGGGTGAAGAATATAGATTTGCATTGTCTTGTTGAAAAACATATGGACGTCCCAGGAAAAGATGTCGTCTTGAAGGCAGCTTACGTGGCTCTAAAATCTCAGTGTACTTTTCGGCACTAATGCTGCCATCACAGATGTGTAACCTTTGCCAAGGGCAGTGACCCAACCCCATACCGTGACAGACCCTGGCATTTGGACTTGCTGATAAGTCTGGATGGTCCTTTTTGTCTTTGGTCTGAAGCACATGGCGTCCATTTTTTCAAAAAGATCTGGAATAGTGACTGGTCTGACCACAATACACGTTTCCACTGTGTGATGGTACATGCCAGATGCCTCCGAGCCCAGAGAAGTAAACGCTTCTGGATATGGATAATATAAGGCTTCATTTTTGCACAGTAAAGCTTTAAGTGGCATTTGTGAATGTAACTCTGTATTGTAGTGCTCGACAAAGGGCTCGCTGATGTGGTTATATCAGTTTTTTTTATATCAGCTTATTCTTGCACCCTTGCCCTTTACGTGCTGAAATTCCTCCCGATTTCTTGAACTGTTTTACAATATTATGCACTGTAGAGAAAAAAAAAAACATGCAAATATCTTCCAACCTTTCTTTAAAGAACGCTGTTTTTAAACATTTCAATCATTTGAAAATGTATTGATTGCAAGAATGAATGTATATTAACAAATGAAATAAAGATGACAAAACATGAAATTGCTTGCATTCATACTGTCTGCAATGAAATAATAATAAAAAACAAAACAAAAAAAAAAAACCTTTTTCTGATTTGTACAATGGGGGTGGGATTGGGTGTCACCTTTAGGAGCTGGTCCTTGTTGCTGATGGTGGCAAGCAGGTTCTCCATAGCTGTCTGGTTCTCACACACCAGTCTCTCTCTGTCCTTCACTGCCTCAGCCAGCAATGTCTCGGTCACCTTTAATCTCTGACTCATCTGCTCTACAAGGTCACGACCCTGAGACTCGGAATGACTGAGAACTGTACTGGCCATCTCCTGTTGGAAGAGAGAAGACAGACAGATGAAACATTTCTTGAGGCAGGACGATTCCAGGGTCTTCCCCCTCAAGAAGTCTGATATTCCACTGTATTAAGCTCATATCACCGACAGTGAGCATTTGAACATTCCAGGCTGAGAGAGGTTCCCACAGGACAACAACAACAAAGGACAAGATAAAGGCCATCACCAATTACCCAGTGAAAGACACTTTGAATGAGAGAGATGGTTTCTTTACTTTTGTACACTTTAGTCCAACGATGCACACAGCCAAAGTACCGTCTAATTATCGACATAATCCCAGAAAATATTGTGAGATCATTTTTAAAAATATCGCACACCCCTGTTTCCTCCCACATTCCATAGATGCGTTAGGTTAATTGGCATCTCTAAAATGTGCCTCAGTGTGAGAGTGCGTGTGTGTGTGAGTCTGTGGCCCACCTTGCACCCTGGGCTGCTGATCAGACCCCGGCCCCTGCAACCTTCATTTGTATTAAGCTGGTGAGCTACTGTTTGATAGATTATAGTTTGTGCAAGTGTGACTTACCTCCAAGTCTTTGGTTTTGAGCTGCAGTGTGTGCTGGAGCTGCTGGATGATGGAGTCTTTCTCTCTCAGGGCCCTCTGGAGGTGTTCCTCGCTCTCCTGTTTGGACCGCTGCACACTCTTCAGAGTGTTCAGAAGCTGCTGCAGCTCGACATCTTTCTCTTTCAACAACGCGTCAAAGCTCTGCACATACGCACAAACCATTGTGGGGACTTTGCATTGACATACGATTATTGTTGTTAAATAATTTTACGCCTACAGTGAGGCAAAAAAGTATTTAGTCAGCCACTGATTTTGCAAGTTCTCCTACTTAGAAAGATGAGAGAGGCTGTAATGTTAATCATAGGTACACTTCAACTATGAGAGACCAAAATGAGAAAAAATCCGGGGACATCACATGGTAGGATTTTTAAGAATTTAATTGAAAATCAATATATGGCCAACAACAAAGTTCAGCGCAAACTTTGTAACATAACCTTTGTTGGCAATGACAGAGGTTTGCACACACTGTAGCTGGTATTTTGGCCCATTCCTCCATGCAGATCTCCTCTAGAGCAGTGATGTTTTGGGGCAACACGGACTTTCAACTCCCTCCACAAATTTTCTATCGGGTTGAGGTCTGGAGACTGGCTAGGCCACTCCAGGACCCTGAAATGCTTTTTACGGAGCCACTCCTTCATTGCCCGAGCGGTGTGTTTGGGATCATTGTCATGCTGGAGACCCAGCCACGTTCTATCTTCAATGCTCTCACTGATGGAAGGAGGTTTTGGCTTAAAATCTTACGATACATGGCCCCGTTCATTCTTCCCTCAACACGGACCAGTCGTCCTGTCCCCTTTGCAGAAAAACAGCCCCAAAGCATGATGTTTCCACCCCAATGCTTCACAGTAGGTATGGTGTTCTTGGGATGCAACTCAGCATTCTTCTTCC
This sequence comes from Ancistrus triradiatus, assembly GCA_025084515.1. Lineage (NCBI taxonomy): Eukaryota > Metazoa > Chordata > Actinopteri > Siluriformes > Loricariidae > Ancistrus > Ancistrus triradiatus. The sequence goes on along the minus strand of JAJAGP010000448.1, from coordinate 407,532 downwards.
TCCAAACATGACGTTTTTACCAAAAAGTTCTATTTTGGTTTCATCTGACCACATGATATTCTCCCAATCCTCTTCTGGATCATCCATATGCGTGTAGTTCTGGGATTTTTTCTCACCATTCTCATGATCATTTTGACCCCACGAGATGAGATCTTGCGTGGGGCCCCAGATCGATGGAGATTACCAGTGGTCTTGTATGTCTTCCAGTTTCTTACAATTGCTCCCACAGTTGATTTATTTATAAGATTCACTCTTCCCAGCCTGGTGCAGGTCTGCAATTTTCTTCCTGGTGTCCTTCAACAGCTCTTTGGTCTTGGCCATGGTTGAGTTTGGAGTCTGACTGCTTGAGGTCTGTTTGAGGTCTTTGTCTGTTGAGAAACTGTTTGTGTCTTTTATACAGATAACGAGGTAAAACAGGTGCCATTAATACAGGTAACGCATGGAGGACAGAAGAGTTTCTTAAAGAAGTTACAGGTCTGTGAGAGCCAGAAATCTTGCTTATTTGTTATTAACCAAATACTTATTTTCCACCATGATTTACAACTAAAGTCTTTAAAAATCCTACAATGTGATTTCCTGGATTTTTTTCACCCTCATTTTGTCTCATAGTTGAAGTGTACCTATGATGAAAATTGCAGACCTCTCTCATTTTTCTATGTACAGTTTTTTAATACTTTAATAGTAGACTTTTTTAATACTGTTTTGCCCCACTGTATACCTAATCCTAACCCAGTAAAATGAAAATCCTTATGAAGAAAAGCAAAATGTCCCCGTAAGGCAAAACATGTCAGATCTTTCTATTGTTATTGTCACATTTGGTCCTCACCACGAGTGCATTTGCTTGCACTTAATAATGCGATCATAGTCTGCAGTTATCTGATTATTCAAGTGGTATATAGTATAATCTGATCTGGAAATCAGATGAACATCAGATACTCATAACATGTACACCAGTTACCCGATTACAATCTGTGTTTTCAGTCTGCGCATGGGCGTGAGCCTTTCCCCACGGCTGCCAGGTCTGTGTATTCTAAAGACTCGTCTTTATTCGACCTCTTTTTCCATTGACCTGTTTTCCCTTAGCTCACTGGATCTGGCAACCCCAGAATGAAATGCACCAGGAAATTAAAGGCAGCAAAACGACTATCGAACAGTTTGTCGATTATTTAATATTAAAGTTTGAAGTTTATATCGCTTATTTCTATGAGATTTTTGGGTGGTTGCAAAGTAGAAATTGCAGTAAAAGTAGTAGAGGTTTTTCATTATCTATTATCAATCCGCTTCTGGAAGCTGATTTCGATACCCAGCCCCACACCCAGACACACACTTACATTGACCGTTTCCTCATTGTGTGACAGCAGGTTGTTCAGGCGCTCCAGGTCTCTCTCTTTTTCTCTCATGCTCAGCTGCAACAGATGAATCTCATTCTCCTTCTCTTCTACAGCTGCAAACCTCTCGTCCAGCGCATTCTGAGCATACACAATAACACGACAATATGAATAACATTTTAACCATGCAGATAGACCACGTGTAAGCTAGTATTTCTATTAATATGCATAGAAGAGAACAGCATTCATTTATAATCGCAGGGTCAAGGAAATCCCTGCACCTCCAGAGCCTTCTCCTTTTCCCTGAGCCTTCCTCTGAGCTTGGCCAGCATGGCATCACTTCCTGCTGGAGCTCGCTCCTGTTCCAGATCCTGCACCATAATTATGTAGTCCTAGGAAAGAGAGACACGATGCTGTGGAATCTGAGGCACTGCAGTGACACTAAAGTGATGGTGGCGTGTTAGTGTTGCGCTGGTATGAGTGGATCAGACACAGCGGTGCTGCTGGCGTTTATAAAAAACACCCCAGTCTCACCGCTGGACAGAAAGTAATAAGGAGATCGGTGAGTGAAAAAGAGAAAGGTAGTCAGGTGTTTATGTCCAGGTGTGTGTGAGTGTGTATGCGTACCTGCAGCTGCTGCTCTTTCTGGGTGAGGGTGGTTGTTAGATGCTGTACAGTGCTCTGCAGTTTGTGTTCTGTTGAATGGGTTTGCTCTTGTTGCTCTTGATGCTGACGTTCTAGAGTGTTCTCCTGCTCTGCCAGCTCTTTACTCAGCTTCTTCAGTTGGTTCTGCAGATCCTAATACACAAAGCACAGTAAACAGAACACAACGCCACATTATCACTCACATACACAGATAAGGCGCTTTTGAACCGGAAGGTTTTTTTTTTTTTCTTAGCTCTTAGAACTGTGCCCCCTTTCTCACATGTTCGCACCACAGGAACAGGGAAGGATTGTAGTTCTTACAACGCCATGTACAGGGACTTTTTTGCTCTTACTTCAAGCTAGGGTCTTTTCTCAGTGCATAAGAACTCAGAGTGACTCAAGTTTGCTGTGATTGGTCCAGTCTAGATGTAAGAATGCAGCGACGGGTTCAGACGTAGTCAAATTTCTTGGTACATTTTGGTCCGCTTAATACCATCGAGCATCGAGCATTGAACAGCCTACCCTACAGTGGTGCTTGAAAGTTTGTGAACCCTTTAGAAATTTTCTATTTTTCTGCATAAATATGACCTAAAACATCATCAGATTTTCACACAAGTCCTAAATGTAGATATAAAGAGAACCCAGTTAAACACAAATGAGACAAAAATATTATACATGGTCATTTTATTAATTGAGAGGAAAATTATCCAATATTACATATTAGTGAGTGGTAATTAAAAGTACGTGAACCCTTGCTTCCAGTATCTGGTATGTGACCCCCCCAGTGCAGCAATAACTGCAACTAAACGATTTCCTGTAACTTGTTGATCAGTCCTGCACACCGCTTGGAGGAATTTATATCCATTCCTCCATACCGAAACAGCTTCTCTGGGATGTTGGTGGGTTTTCCTCACATTAACTGCTCGCTTCAGGTCCTTCCACAACATTTTTGTTTGGATAAGGTCAGAAACTTTGACTTGGCCATTCCAAAACATGAACTTTATTTCTTTTCTTTAACCATTCTTTGGTAGTAGAACGACTTGTGTGCTTAGGGTCGTTGTCTTGCTGCATGACCCACCTTCTCTTGATATTCAGTTCATGGACAGATGTCCTGACTTTTTCCTTTAGAATTCTCTGATATAATTCAGAATTAATTCACTCGATGCAATTTCACTAGAAAAATGACTTAAACTTGAATGAGTCGAGCCACATGACTCATTTCAGCTGAAACTCGATTCGTGATTCAGTACACGGTAATTCTTTGTTTTTACATCTACAGTACTGCATTCTTAGTGCAAATAAGTCCCCATGGGTCCTGAAATGGTTAGTAATGACAACCAACCAAAAGGAAAGGAACTATATCTCACTGAGACCCTAGAGTGTGTGTGAGAGTGTGTAAGAGAGAGAGAGAGAGAGAGAGAGAGAGAGAGAGAGAGAGAGAGTGTACTAACACTAATGGTCTTGTCTCCATTCCTCTTGTGCTGTTGCAGCAGCTCCAGTTCATTCTCCAGCTGAAGCTTGTCGTGCTGCAGTAGTTCCAGTTGTGCGTCTTTGCTGTTAAGGGCACGCTGCAGCCTCTGAATCTCCAGCAGAGACGAGTGACACTCTGCCTGCAAACGAGACAGCTCAGCATGCTGGGACTGCAACAGCGCCTGCTGCTCCTCACCACCCTACAACGCAAACACTCAGAATTAGACTACAAACACAAACACAACATGCAATCACATAAGAACGGCAATAACACGCACAAGCTCACACACACTTGCCACACTTCTACTTGCCTGGTACTTCTGCAACTGTGCTTTGTGAAACGCTTCCCTGGCCTTGGCTAAAGCTTGGTCCTTTTCCTCCAGATTCCCATACAACTCGTCTACCTAAAAGAAAGAAAGAGAGAGATTAACTGGTTATCTAGTACATTCTCGCTACTCAGCTCATGCTCAAACGAAACATTTCAAAAAGTCTACGTAACGCACTGGTTTGATTTTCTAGTGTTAAGCAGTGGCTTTATTTATTTAAATGTCTCTCAATCTTGGCATGGCAAAGCAACTTGTGCTATTTTGCCAATGGATGCAGTAATATGACTAACGTTGGCATTGCATTTACATTCAGCAAACCCCCTTATGCAGAGTGACTTACCACTGATTAACTGATTCCATTTTACAAACCAAATCATGTTGGGTTAAAAGACTCAGTGGTATCTTGGCAGAGGAGGGATTTGAAACCTGAACCTTCTGGTCCATAGTCCATAATGTACAATAATCTAAAATACAATAAAACACAAAAATGAAATGGAATAATGACCTGTTTCTCTTTCTCTTTTAGTAGAATAGTCAGGCCCTGGATGGTCTTGTCTCGTTTCAGAGCGTTCCTCTTTTCTGCAGCTAGCTCCTTCTCTTGATCCTCCAGCTGCCCTGAAAGATTCTGGAGGAAGAAAAAGGAAAGGAAGATACCTTAGCAAACATGTTACTCCCACATGATCTGACTAAAAGAGCATATTAATGTGTACATACACTCACTGAGCATTATCAGGAACACCTAGACACCCAATCATGCAATTATCTAATTAGCCAGTAGTGCTGGGCGATATGACCTCAACTCAATAGCACCATTAACTGAACATTTTACCGAAAGTACGATTCCTGAACCATTTTTTAAAACCTGACAAGGTTTGTACTGTAAAAAAGCTCAATTATTAAAGCTGGGATAATTTTTCCCAATGAAAGAGTACATACCGTTGTGATCTTAAAATAACTGAAGGAAACACACCGACGAACTATTTAGGGTTATTAATTGAAGATTTCAACCAATTGAAATAAAAGCAATCAGCTGAAAACACGTCATGAAAAAGGTCATATTCCAGTTTTAATGTAAAAAGCAACTTCCATAAAAAGCAGAAAATTCATAACTTGAAATGCAGAAAATAACTTGAATCTGACACGGCTGATCTTCTGTCAAGGCTTTTAAGGAGGTGTTTTGTGAATTAAATGGTGTCAGCTATTTCTTTCCGTCTTCTTGAATCCTTTTCATGTTGTGTATTGACAGCTGTTTTGTAGAGGCACTTGTTGCTGGGAACTTCTTTTGTTACCTTGTTCTCCGTGTCCAGCTCCTCCAGTTTGTGTTGTAGTGCTTGGCTGCTCCTTTTGGTGGAGTTGAGCTCGTCGGTCAGCTTCCTGGTCATCTGCTGCAGCGAGTTCACCTCATCCTGCTTCACCACACATGCCTGCAACACACAAACATGTAACTTTATACAGGAACGATCAGACTGCAAACACAGCCAGTTTATATAGTTCAAACGTGTACCTCTTTGTTGAGAGTTAAGTACTCATCATTAAACTCCTCCTCCAGCTCCCTCAAAGCTTTCTCTGCCCTCATTAGTCTAGCTTTGTGACGTCCACACACATCACTTTGTTTTATTAGGACAGGAATCTTGGTGCCCACAGCTCGGGCCAGGGGCCGGGGCTTGGTGTTTACTAACAGTTGAAGGACATCACTGACCAGCAATATTTCCATGGCAGTGGAAAAGCCCTGGCGGGACTGCGTCCGTGTGACATGCAGGGGCATATTTGGGTTGTTTCTAGAGTGCTCCAAGGCAGGCGAACGACAAGGAATAGTGTGTGGACAACAGAGCACATCCTCTTGTAGATGAGCTCAGAATCTCTCTCGCGTTCTGTCCAAAGCTTCTCCTGCGTTAAACTCAGGTTCCTTGGAATTTCTACCTGACAAATTCCGCCAAACACGGGGCCGCAACTGAGCCCGATTTTGGCCTGTGCTCATTTCTGGAGCTGCAACCCTCAAGTCTGGACCTTGCTGCAGTTTGGTTTGTTTTTTTGGGCAGTCCACATGACACTTCTGTTTTGATTTATGTCGCTTAAGTCTTTGTTGTCCCGTCTGTTCAGGGCTGTGGTCGTCAAACTGGATTGTTCCAGTCTGATTGAGCCAATCATGTTTGGGGTTGTTGTGCCAGTACTTCTGCCTGATGAGCATGCTCAGTCCATCTCTCTCACTCTGCAAGCGCTGCAGTTGTACAGCATGTGTGTTCTGCAGGACTTCCATGGTAATGTCACATTGCACCACACGCTCGAGCAGAAATACGCACTTTGAACACAAGAGTTCACGACCACCATCTCGATGCAGATCATGCTCCAAAATGTGGGCCAGAACCACCGCGGGCCGCAAATGGCCGCGCCTTTTATACAACCAGCGGCACTGCCCGCCTAGCACACAGACACCACAGACGCGACACGGTTCACGCATGGCAACGCATGCAAACATTACAAACCAGACAGATTTGCCCACGCTCTAAATCGTCGCCTGAACATGGCTTCAAAAAGATGTAAACCAAATCAGCTACCTTATTTACAGGAGGTCAAATCATCCCATAAAGATCCACAACATTCAACACAAGACCAATCGGTACAGGACAAACGGTTTGCAAAATCCACTCAAATCCCCGCTTCCCCATTCTTCTACTGCTGTCTTTGTCAAATGAATGCACCTTGCCCGAGTCTCAGAGAGGAATAAAGTCTCTAATCCACACACACACACACACGCTCACAGACAGTCACATGCTAATCCAGCAATATGGGACACTGATGCACCAAAACACTCAGGTCACTGCACCAGTAGCAGCTGTTAGCTATCCTACAGTCCTCTCTTACAGATTATCAGTCATCAGCACTACTGTACACACATATACATTAATATCAGTCCATGTTTTTCTTTTATTTACAGCATTTAGCAGACGCCCTTATCCAGAGCAACTTCCAATTACAAGCAATCCAAGCAATTGAGGGGTAAGGGTCTTGCTCAAGGAGCAAACAGTGACAGCTTGGAAGAGGTGGGATTTTAACCCAGCTTGTGAGATTTGAACCCTGGACCTTTACTCCAGAGTCCAGTACCTTAACCGCTAGGCTCCCACAGTCCCTTTTCTACTGAGTTGAGATTTTCGAACTCATGATTTGTATAAGCATCTTAATCAACTGATACATTATACACAATATGTATGCATACACCATTATAGATCACCAACGACAGATGCACCGATTCTGATTTTGGCCGATTCAGATTTCTTTGTTCTGTCCAAGAACGATAAATGCCAGCATACACATCATTTTTGTTCTACTTTTCTTTTAATGCCAACTTACTCACTGCTAAAGAAAGATGAGAGCAGCTGCCAGCTTGTATCTGGCTCTGCACTCTCAGTAGAGTTAGCTTTAGCTTTGTCAAATTCCACATATTCAGTGGGGTGATGCTGTTTTATTGTCTATTAAATTCGTTGTTCCAAGTGTTTTCGGAGCCGTTCCTCCGCAGCTTACTTTCATCATGCATATTGCAAACAGCACTCACCTACTGTGAAGTACTAGAATTCTGACAGTACCAATAGGCAGTAACATAAATAGGCAGTACCAACAATAATAATCATAATATTAAAGTTAAAAAAGCCTCCTGAATCTAAATCTATATCGGTATCTGCAGTAGTGCACTGGAATCAGATGGGAACTGGAAAAAAATGTGCCCCATTACTAATTTTTTTGTAATATTCCATGTACTCTCGACAGTAGAATAAACCCAACCTGTATAAAAGCCCAGTCATACCCAATCAAAAACTAAACAAAATGTGACACGATGATGAAACATTAAATGTTACTAACAGGTCTAATATTTACAGCCCAGTTTGTAATTGCCTGAAAATTACTGACATGATGGATACAACTGAAGCTAAAGTCTCAGAGATAATCTAACAAACTTAAGGTTAAGAAAATGTGAGACAGGTGAGAGGAATCAAATACGTTAACAAATGGAAAGGCTGGGTCAGGGGCATGCATGGAATGCTGGGAATGGAGGCGGCAGACGTGACAGTTAAATAGACCTGAAATTACATACATATGTTTCATTCTTACCTGCTTCTCGTTCTCTGCTTTTTCTTTCTCACGGTCCAATTCTTTCTCTAGCGCCTGTAGAAGCAAAGGCCAAAAGACAATAACATTTGTGTGTGTGTGTGTGTGTGTGTGTGTGTGTGTGTGTGTGTGTGTGTGTGTGTGTGTGTGTGTCCATCTGTCTCTACAAAAGTAAACCTGTCCAGTCAACCTCATCATCTGTGTAGTGCATGTGAATGTAAAAGAGTCAAATCAAGGCCTCGCAATCAAAACTGACCTGTAGATCCAAGTCTTTTTGGTCGATTAGTCTGTTAAGCTGTGCCAGCTGTTCTGTAACTGGCTGGTCTGGGCTTTTCCTTCGAAGATCTCCAAGAAGAGCATCCTGTTTTTGGATCGATTCCTGGAGGTGTTTGATGTCGCTGCAAAATATAAAAGCAGCACTATTTAACCAAAACACGCCCAGAGAAAACCGTAATAACACATTTAAAACAAAAAAAAAAACAAGTAGTGTTAAACATGTATCGCAAATCTATGGATAGCCTAAATATCTTCAATCTTCAGTGTCAATCTTCAAAATCCAGAGTGCTTTTTAAAGTATCCAGATGTCCCTTGTTCCAGATACCTATTCAAATAAATTGTTCCTGCAAATTCCAATCACGATACCTACTATTAATGATATCAGCATAATCAGGGGCAGGGACCTTATGCCTGATTGGCTGTCTGCCTGTTATGTGTGTATTAAGCAAGCTTTATTCACTTTCCTAACAAATGGACAAAAGTACTGGGACACACCTCGTAATTGCCGGATTCAGGTGTTTCGTTCAGTTCTGTTGCCACTGGTGTATAAAATCAAGCACCCAGCCATACAGTCCGCCTTTACAAATAATTGTGAAAGAATGGGTCATTCTAAAGAGCTCACTGAATTCGAGAAAGGTACTGTTATGGGACATCACTGCTGTTACACGTCAGTTCATGAAATTTCTTACCGCCTAGATATTCCACAAACAACCGTGACTGGAACCACAGCAACTCAGCCATGAAGGGGCAGACTACATAGTTATAGAGCGGGGTCACAGAGTGCTGAGGCAAACGAAAACCATAAAAGTCATAAAACTCGCCAACACTCTGCTGACTCAAAAACTGCAGAGTTCCAAACCACCTCTGGCATTAACATCAGCGGAAAAACTCAACACCAAGTGTCAGATGGAGCGGTGTGAAGCAGACCACCACTGGACTCTAGAGCAGTGTTGACGTGTTCTCTGGCAGTCTGATGGATGAATCTGTGTTTGGCAAACGCCACGTTACCTACTTGACTACCTTGCACCAGCTGTAAAGTTTGGAGGAGGAGGAATAATGCTATGGGGCTGTTTTTCACCGATTGGCCCAAGTCCCTTAATTCCAGTGCAGGGAAATCTTAATGCTTCAGCATACCAAGATATTTTGGACAAGTGTATGCTTCCATCTTTGTGGAAACAGTTTAGGGAAGGACCTTGTCTGTTCTAGTACACAAAGCCAGGCCTATAAAGGCATGCTTGGGTGAGTCTGCTAACTTGACTGGCCCACACAGAGCCCTGAAATAAACCTCATCAAACATCTTTGGGATAAACTACAACAGAGGTTACTAGCCAGGCCCTCTCATCCAACATCAGTGTCAGACCTCACAAATGTTCTGGATGAACAGGCAAAGATTCCAACAGACACGTTCCAAAATCTTAAAGCTAGCCTTCCCAGAAGAGAAAAAGCTCTTACAGCTGTAAAGGAGGGACCAACTCCATATTAATCCCTATGGATTTAGAATGGGGTGTCATAAAAGCTACTGTAGGTGTAATGTGTAGGTGTCCCAGTACTTTGTCCGTACAGTGTATCATGTGTTTCCTCCATTTAGATTTAAATGGTCCCTGCTGTAAAAAGAATGTCTTTCTTCTGGCACTCTACAGTATACTTAACCACTCAATCAAATAAAAGTTTGGGTTACTCACAGATAGGTGGTGTACGAAGGGTTTGGACAGAGGCAAGGTGCAATTTGTGCAGAATTAGATTTATTTTCAGACCATCAATCGTTATAGTGGGAGCTACTGGTTCAGATAGTGGGTCAAGTTATAGTAAGAATTTGGATAGCAGGAATCAATTGTGTAGTTAAAAACATGACTTATAAAGCATACTGTTGTTTCCCTCTAACTAAACTCAATTTCTCTGTAAGTCCTAAAAAATTTAAATTAGATTAAACATTTTCAATTAGCAGTAAAACTAAACAAAGTTGTTCATCCACTGAGAAAACCCTAAAGAACTATTGGCTACAATGCTCCTCCCACTGATGTTGATGTGATTAATCTACTTTTCTACTTTGCTCACCGATCTTTCTCTTGCAGAACCTGCTGGAGCTGCTGGACCTCTCCAGGGGTGGCGCCAGATCCATGCAAGGGTCCAGATTGATGAGCGGCTTCGAGTTCTTTCTCCAAACCCAGACTCCTAAGCTTCTGCTGCTCAGCAATGGCAGCCATCTTCTCCACTTCCTCCTCTGCACAGCGCAGAGACTGAAAAAGGACAGCCAGTTCACAGCACCACTGATTACAGCTGAAATAAATGATTCATGGAGGCACAGCAACAAACGCAACTCAATACTAAGTAGATGCATTATATACTCCCCGGACTATAAATCAGTCACCCTGCGTGCTAAAGGTGTAGTAACTCCAGGCTCAGAGGATGTTGGGGCTATAAATACCTGCAGGGTGTGTGACGGAATTCATTGATTGAGAAGAGGTGGTACAGTGCAGTGAATGTCTCTTTAGAAGTGTGGAAAATGGGTTACAATGCAGAAGCAGAGTGATTGTATTTGGGTGTGCCAAAGGCCTTAGTGTGAAGGAAGTAGCTGAATTAGGTGTAATGAAGCCTTACAGGTCTACAAACAGAGGCAAAAGCCCCAGTCTACAGGAAATTCTTGTCATTACACTCCATTTAATACGATTCAGTCCACCAAGTATGTTACGTCATTGCTTTAATTTCATTTCTTACAACTGTAAGGTGAATAAAATAACAAAAACAGGGTAAAATACACTAAAAGCAGGCATGTCTAAATTACTGACTGGTATCGTGCAATGTCTTGGATAAATACAGGTAAGCACTGCTTCACACCCCCAATACATTAAGTGAAAACACACATCATGCAATCTGGATGTTGCGCGAACACTATATCGTACTTAGCGATGATATATGGGATACGTGGTGTACCATGGTTCTTACAATTCCAGTGCACATAATTCACCGGAGTAAAAACCTGCACATCATCACTGCCCTTACAAGTGCTGTACTACAACAGCTAATGTATCTGGTAAGAAAATATATGGGTTAAGTGGGTCAATTACCTTAATAATCAGGACAACAACCATACACTGGACCACAGACGTACAGTACTGCGCAAAAGTCTTAGGCCACCATTAGATTAAATGTACCGTTGTTTTAGCAATGATCTAATGACCATATATAATTATTTCTCAGTCTCTTCATCACAATACAACCACAAACATACAGGGCATTTGTATGCAGTATTAAAAATGATAAACACAAATCTGAAAAAAGCTTAGTAATTAGTGTGACCTCCCCTTACACCATCTATATATGGTCATTATACTGTTGATAAAACAACAAGACCAAGGGTGGTCTAAGACTTTTGCACAGTACTGTACATGCAAACAGAGTTTATCCAGTGCATATCGGTGTTCACCCCTGTTGGATTTTTCCATATTTGGTACAAAATACGTGTTAAGTATAATGTATTTCTAAGCTACAATAAACTTACCTCCTCTAGTTCTCTGATCCGGTCATTGAAAGCTTCTCTGATGGCGTCCATCTCTCTCCGAGCACGCTCCCTGAATCCTTCTCCCGAATCTCTATTGGCTAAGCTCTCCAGTGCTTTCCTACACACCATATGAATAAGAATGTAGAACAGTGTAATACTTTATTACTGACTGACTGGGCAGCACAGCTACTTAATTCAGCTAAGTGAACACCTGTATGACTGACAGGAGCAGAAAGAGGAGACAGGACTTACGATGCAGACACGAGAAGTTCCTGTTTCTCTGCGAGGTCTCTCTTCATAGACTCTACTTCCACCTTAAGCTCAATGTTCTACACACAGAGAGCACAAGAACTTAGACACACAGTCACTGAGGGTTTATTAAAGCACTCATCTGTATAGTTGTAGACAGAACAGCAGCAGAAGCAAGGACATTCGTTTTGGATGACGTATTACCGTTTTATAAATTTCTTCAGTGGAATCATCACATTTCTGCTGCACACGCTCCTCCAGGAAGTAGATCCTCAGCTTCAGGTTAAAGTTCTCCTTCTTCAGAGCCGTGATTTGCTGCAAGGTACAATGATTGTTTCATGTTATTTAAGTTTGGACACCACAGGTTTCTAGTCATTCACTTTGAACAGACAGGGATCTATCAAAGTCTGCTCATTACAACATGTTTGTAGAAGTGTATCATGGCACAAACAATGGAGATTTCTGAGGACCTCAGTAAAAAGAGTTGTTGATGCTCATCAGGCTGGAAAAGGTTACAAAACCATCTCTAAAGAGTTTGGACTCCACCAATCCACAGTCAGACAGATTGTGTACAAATGGAGGAAATTCAAGACCATTGTTACCCTCCCCAGGAGTGGTCGACCAACAAAGATCACTCCAAGAGCAAGGAGTGTAATAGTTGGCGAGATCACAAAGGACCCCATTGTAACTTCTAAGCAACTGAAGGTCTCTCTCACATTGGCTAACAATGTTTATGAGTCCATCATCAGAATAACACTGAACAACAATGGTGTGCATGGCAGGGTTGCAAAGAGAAAGTCACTGCTCTCCAAAAAGAACAATGCTGCTCTTCTGCAGTTTGCTAAAGATCACGTGGACAAGGGTTCACAAACTTTCAAGCACAACTGTATCTAATCAGCCAATCACATGGCAACAACTCAATGCATTTCGGCATGTAGACATGGTCAAGACGGCCTGATGAAGTTTAAAACCGAGCATCAGAATCTACAGGGTTTACAGACAATAGTCCAAAAAAAGAGAAAATATCCTGGCCGAAAACGACTTGTTGAGAATGGCCAGATTGGTTCGAGCCAATAGAAAGGCAACAGAAACTCAAATAACTACTCGTTACAACCAAGCTATGCAGAAGAGCATCTCTGAATGCACACCATGTCAAACCTTGACGCAGATGGGCTACAGCAGCAGAAGACCACACAGGGCACCAATTCTGTCAGCTAAGGTGACCTAGTGGTTAAGGTACTGGACTACACCTCTGCCAGGTTGCCACTGTTGGGTCCTTGAGCAAGACCCTTAACCCATAATTGCTTGGATTGTAAAACTGTATCAATTCTAAGTCGCTCTGGATAAGGGCGTCTGCTAAATGCTGTAAATGTAAGCTAAGAACAGGCAACTAAGGCTACAATTCACACAGGTTCACCAAAATTGGACAAAAGACGACTGGGAAAAACTTCGCCTGGCCTGACGAGCCTCAATTTCTGCTGCAACATTCAGATGGTAGGGTCTTGCCTTGTATCAACGGATGAGGCTGGTAGTGGTGGTATAATGGTGTGAGGGATAGTTTCTTGGCAGACTTTGAATCCCTTAATACCAGTGAGCATCATTTAAACACCATAGCCTACCTGAGTACTGTTCCTGACCATGTGCATCGCTTTATGACCACATTGGGTCTTCTGATGGCTACTTCCATCAGGATAACTCACCATACTCTGAACTCAAATGGCCCTCTGAGTCACCAGACCTCAATCCAATAGAGCACCTTTGGGACATGGTGGAACGGGAGATTCAAATCATGGACGTGGAGCCGACAAATCTGCAGTAGCTGTGTGATGCTGCCACGTCAATACCGACTAAAATCTCTGAGGAATGTTTCCAGCACCTTGAATCTATGCCATGAATAATTAAGGCATATAAAATATTTTCCATACAAGACTACCATGCATGCATATCTCAATTAGCATATCTCATTCTTTATTTTAAATTGACACTTTTTTTAACTTCAAAAATACACAGCACAGGTCACGTTGCAATTGTGTGCATAAGGGTATTTGAACAATGTCTGTACGGTAAGCGGTTCAGGCTGTATTAATAGAACAAAGATGTGGAAGAATAAAAAAGGGATTTCAGTACAACACTTTCCAAGCAATGTAATGATTTAGGTTACAAATAGATTACAAAGAGAAGGGGTCTAACATCTACAAGGCTCTGTTTGTAGGAGTGTGTGTGGAGGCAGTAGACTGTGAAACAGTGAGCCAGCATCTGGAGCAGACTAATTAAGGGAGGAAACCGAAAGAAAAGAAGCAAACAGAATGACTGAACAGAGAAGGACATAGAAAAAAGCAAGGAAATTAAGGTGACAGTCATTAGAGACAGACTCTACAATGTTTCACGTTCAACATACTGTATTCTCCACTACTGCAACAAAAAAAATGCACTGAATTGAACTGGAAGGAATTTAAAAAGCAGGGTAGACAGAGAAAGCGAGAGCGAAACAGAAACCAAGACACAGCGTTGATCTAATCTGATCTGGCTTCACCAGGAGCCAATTTTTCTCTCTACAGTGCCTTAAATGGATAAACACACTCTTACACATATTTTAAAAGAAAACAATCATCTCTAATAAATCAGACTCCCTTCAACCATAAATGCAGAAGTATTTGTACTGCAACCTCCAGCTTTGACACGTCTTAGTTAAAGCAATGCAATCTACACTCACCGGTCACTACATTAGGTACACCTTGCTAGTACCGCCTTAATTCTTTGTGGCACAGATTCAGCACGGTGCTGGAAACATTCCTCAGAGATTTCGGTCCATACTGACATGACGATAACATTGACATGACAACGCACATCCATGACCTCCCATTCCACCACATCCCAATCATTACATTGCTCTATTGGATTGAGATCTGATGACTGCCATGTTCAAGAAACCAGTTTGAGACGATTTGAGCTTTGTGACATGGAGCTTTGTCCTGCTGGAAGTAGCCCTCAGAGGATGGTACACTGGGGCCATAAAGGCATGGACACGATCAGCAACAATACTCAGGTAGGCTGTGGTGTTTAAACGATGCTCAGTTGGTATTAAGAAGACAAAAGTGTGGGAAGAAAATATCCCCCACACCATTACACCACCACCAGCCTGAACAAAGCAGGATGCTTTCATGTTGTTTAAGCAAACTTCTGACTCTACTATCTGAATGTCACAGCAGAAATTAAAACTCATCAGACCAACGTATTTACAATCTTTTTATGTCCAATTTTGGTGAGTCTGTGCAAATTGTAGCCTCAGTTTCCTGTTCTTAGCTGACAAGAGTGGAAACCGGTGTGGTCTTCGGCTTCTGTAGTCCATCTGCATCAAGATTCGATGTGTTGGGCATTCGGCATAACCTCAGTTGAAACCAGTGGTTATTTGAGTTACTGTTGCCTTTCTAACAGCTCAAACCAATCTGGCCATTCTCCTCTGACATCAACAAGGCAATTTCACCCAAAGAACTGCTGCTCACTGGATAGTTTCTCTATTTTGGAGCAACCCTAAAGATGGGCGTGTGTGAAAATCCCAGCAAATAAGCAGATTCTGAAATACTCAATAGCTAAGAGTGTATTTGTAGCTTCTGATGATTAACATAAAAATGCTGATTTGCTGTTGTTACACTGCTAGTGAAAATCAGATCCAACATTTAAACTGTACATCCTTTAAAAACTACCTCTGAGAATAAAGCATTCACACTAATTTCATTATGTATTAAGAAATATTTGTAGGTGCAAAATGTGCAAAATACAAAAACATGAGTAATAATCTAAAACTGATTTTACAACTACTTACATTTTCATAGTCCTTCATGGTCATGGCTTTAGAGGACGGGGACATCTTCTGACCAGGAAACATGGCAGCTGCAGGAGGAATGACAGGAATAAAAGACGACAAATAAAACAATTCTTTGTTTAAGTGGCCATAGCTTTGGAATAGGCATCTAGCTTTGAAAAGACAGATGTTGCTCAAAACTCTGCAAACTATGTTGGAAATTGGTTTCCATTAAAGACAACTAACTTATATCGCCATCTGTGAACTAACCACTTTGTAGAATACGAGGATTATGAGAAACTTCAAGGGTCGGATTTCCAAAACAGACTTAAACCACCCAAGGTACCAGAATAAAAACACACTGGGCAAACCTTAGCAGAACCACACTGCAAAAAAGTGTCATATGACAAGAAAAGGAACAAATGCAAGACAGAACAAATGCTTTCACCAATTACATTGCGAAAGACTCAGTGCCAATTCAGGTGGTTGAGACAGACATACTTCAGGAATACCTCAGACCCTATTATATACACTGCCAAAGTATCGTCTGATTATCGTTATTGATAAAATCCCAGTAAATGTCAAGATATCATTTTTTGCCATTATCACACATTCCTAAGATAAAGGTAAAATACACCCAGACCTCTAAGGGTTAACACAGAAACTGACAAGGGGTCATGACTGGCTGGAATCCAGAATAACATAGTAAATTAACAGAGATTTTGGGAGTTATTCCACTCTAAGGATTTAAGGTTTTCATGCACTGAAATGTTGTAGTTACTTATTTTTAGAAGAACAGTCAGGGGAAATGTTGTATGATGTCAGAGCGATGGGAGAATACTATTACTTAACCTCAAAACTATTTCTGATTAGGAACTAAAACCAGGAGAAAAGCAGTTAAATGTGCATGGATTATCAGAGCGATGGCAGGAACTGGAAGAAACAATACATTGTATTCTCTGTAACTAAATTCACTGTCTCTAAAAACTAATATAAACTTTCAAGTATTATGTTAATATTTGTTTAGCGGAGTGGAGAAATGATCAAAGAAATTGAAAGTTATTGAATGAACGTTATTTACGTATTCTAACTGATGCATATCTCTTATATTGTAGTAATATGCTAGCCATGTGCGACGTCATGTCTCATGACTAGACTACGAAAAAGTGTCACATCTTATTATGTCATATTAAAGTCCAGTGTGTGTGCACATGGCTGTAAGGAATTCATCTATACCTGTCATGGTGTCCATGCTGAAGTCTGGACTGGTCAGAGAGTCCGGTAGCCTGGATATACTGCAGCTGCAGAAGGAAGACACACACACACACACACACACACACACACACACACACCATGAGATGGGAGATTAACAAACAAACACCCACTCACACAGCAGCTACACAAAGAAAAACAACGACTCAGTCATCAAGCCAAACACACACTTCCAAACACAACAAACCATTCTACATTGCAGTTTCACGAGCCAGTCACAATTCTCTCTCTGTCTCCATCTCTCGCTCCATCTCTCTCATACACTCATACACTCACACACTCTCTCTCTCCCTCTCTCCCTCACACACACATATACACCCCATTTACTAGGATTGTTATAATGTGTGTGCGTCTGTCTGCGTGAACATACATAAGCGAAATGGTCAGAGCAAAAAAAAAAAATGATCCACCTCAAGAACTTTTCAAATATGTGTATGTGACTTTTGCAGTATCTAGGTTTGGGGGGGGTGGGGTGCAGAGCGTGTGCGCACATTGTCTTGGTATACTGGAGGATCTATGAGGGCCAAGCATCCTTACACTGTTAGGAAACTGTTAGGAAACACTTCATTTAAACCACCATTTTACCTTAAACTGTAACGTAACAAAAAGCTTCATTCTAAAACTCTTTGGACATAGCCTGCTAACACGACACTGAAGCCTGAATCACATACAGTAATACTAAGATTTAATATCTACAGTAGTGTGAAAAAGTGTTTGCCCACTTCCTGATTTCCTATTTTCTGCATTTTCGTCACACTTAAGTGTTTCGGAACATCAAACCAAATTAAATATTAGTCAAAGACAACACAAGTAAATACAAAATGCAGTTTTTAAATGAAGGTGTTTATTATCAAGGGAGAAAAAAAATCCAAACCTACATGGCCCTGTGTGAAAAAAACTGATTGCCCCCTAAACCTAATAACTGGTTTGGCCACCCTTAGCAGCAACAACTGCAACCAAGGGTTTTCGATAACTTGCAATGAGTCTTTTACAGCATTATGGAGGAATGTTGGCCACTCATCTGTGCAAAACTGTCGTAAATCTGCCACATCGGAGGGCTTGAGCATGAACGGCCTTTTTAAGGTCACAGCATCTCAATAGGATTCAGGTCAGGACTTAGGCCACACCAAAGTCTATTTTGTTTTTCTTCAGCCATTCAGAGGTGGACTTGCTGGTGTGTTTTGGATCATTGTCCTGCTGCAGAACCCAAGTTCATTTCAGCTTGAGGTCACGAACAAATGGCCGGACATTCTCCTTCAGGATTTTTTGGTAGACAGCAGAATTCATAGTTACATTTATCACAGCAAGTCTTCCAAGTCCTGAAGCAGCAAAACAGCCCCAGACCATCACACTACCACCACCATATCTTACTGTTTTTCTGAAATGCTGTGTTACTTTTACGCCAGATGTAATGGGGGACACACCTTCCAAATAGTTCAACTTTTGTCTCGTCAGTCGACAGAATGTTTTCCCAAAAGTTTTGGGGATCATCAAGATGTGGTCTGAAAAAATTTAGATGAGCTTTAATGTTCTTTTTGCTCAGCAATGATTTTCATCTTGGGCCACTTTTGCCCAGTCTCTTTCTTATGGTGGAGGCATGAACACTGACCTTAACTGAGGCAAATGAGGCCTGCAGTTCTTTGGATGTTGTTGTGGGATATTTTGTGACCTATTGGACGAGTCATCGAAGCGCTCTTGGGGTAATTTTGGTTCACCACCGTTCCATGTCTTCGCCATTTGTGGATAATGGTTCCCACTGTGGTTCACTGGTGTCCCAAAGCTTTAGAAATGGATTTATAACCCTTTCCAGACTGATAGATCTCAATTACTTTCTGTCTCAACTGTTCCTGAATTTCATTGGATCTCGACATGATGTGTAGCTTTTTAGGATCTTTTGGTGTACTTCACTTTGTCAGGCAGGTCCTGTTTAAGTGATGACCGAGAACAAGTGTGGCAATAATCAGGCCTGGGTGTGGCTAGAGACAGTGAACTCAGGTGTGATAAACCATAGTTAAAATTATGTTTTAACATGGGGGTGCAATAACTTTTTCACACAGAGCCATGTAGGTTTGGATTTTTTCTCCCTTAATAATAAACACCTTCATTTAAAAACTGCATTTTGTGTATACTTGTGTTGTCTTTGACTAATATTTATATTGGTTTGATGTTCCGAAACACGTAAGTGTGACAAACATACAAAAAAATAGGAAATTAGGAAGGGGGCAAACAAATTTTCACACCACTGTATGTTTTGAAGTTTAAATGCCACTGTGACTGAAATAGCACTGAATGTGAATGTATGACACTCTTGGCTCAGGCAATGGGGTTTCTCAAACTGTGTTACTGCACAGGCCTGCTTGTGTGTGTGTGTGTGTGTGTGTTTCAAATATCAGCGTTTCTCAATATGACTCTTCCTCTCTCTATGGTTCAATGGCAAGTCCAACAATATCTCTCTTGGAAGTTCTATAAAAGAACCTAAAACTTTTAAAATGGGAAGTGTTACATCACGGAGCATATATAAGCGCTCTCAAAAACAGGGCAGGCATTTTGTAAGGTGGTGCTGTGGCAGAACATCCTTCTCCTCCTTGCTATCTTAAGTCCAAACTGGGTTAGTTCAGCTCTTCTGCCAGCCAGTTCTCTTTTCGTTCCGTCCCTTTTAGTAACTAATAACCTGACCTTACATACAATAAACACTTTAAGGATGACTAAAGTAATGGGACTACCTTTAATGGCACATCAATCTGTGACTGTTGCAATATGCTAGTACTTGTCTCTCACAAGAATTACTTTTTATTGTACAGTGGTTTAATTGTCCATAGTTTCTTCCTCATCACATTTAGGGACATTTTTCTTGCCACTGTAACCATTTGCTTGTAACTTTGACTCCACGTTCCCTCTTTTGGCTGTAATAACAGAATGCACACATGCTAGCATGGACTCCACAAGTTTGCACAAAATCTGATGACTCATGTTAAGCCATCATGATTTCAGCATGAAGTGCCCCCATAAATGCCCAATGGGGTTTAGTTCAATTGATTAACACCAAATTCCATGACAGTCAGCACTACTTGATGTTTTTTGTCCTCAAGTAGCTGTTGCAAAGCTTTGAGGTGTAGGTTAGGTCATTAACCTAAATGACCATTATGAATCCCTCACAAATATCCAAATACGAATTTTCACTAGTGGTTCCAAAATGTTTGATCCCCACTGTATATGGCATATTAACTCTATTCAACAGAGAACAACAGAACAGTGAAACACTGATGTTAGGGATTTATACCCATAGGGATGTCCCAAAATAGAATCTGAAAGAAAAAAAAATAGAATGGGCTTCAAATGCCTCTAGGAGCTTAAAGAGCAAGAGAGCATTCTGACTAAAGTGTTATGGCTGACCTGCTTATATAATGCAGCCATACTTCAACATATCTTCTATTTGCTTCTTCTTTTTTATTAAGATACATCAATACAGACAAAATCTCATGCTACACTACATTCTGACAGTCACCTGCATTGTAATATATTCTTTATATACACTATATAATCAAAAGTTTGTGAACTCTTCTAATTATTGATTTCTGCTATTTCTCACCTATAAAATGTTCATAATATCAAGCATAACTCTCTGGATTCTCCATAGACAAACAGTGGTAGTAGAATGGGTTGTACTGATGCCCCAGTGACTTTCAATATGACAAATTTATAGGTTTCCGCTTCCAGCAAGACTTTACAAAAGTCCATAGAGAACTGATTTGCCAACTTTAATTTGAGAATTTGCCTAGCTTACACAGAACCTTGACCTCAACCTCATCAAACATCTTGAAAATGCACTGGAATGCCAAAAGTGAGCCAGGGTTTATTGTCTATCATCAGAAACCGACCTCACACCCATGTTCCAAAATCAAGTGTATAGCCATTTTAAAAGAACAAAGGCTGTTGGAGCAGCAAAGGTTCATACTAATATCCAGTGTTTGATGCATTTCTTGGGGTGTCCACAAACTTTTGTCTATATAGTTTACTCACGGGTGAAAAAATAATGTAAAAATGTTCGTGGTTTAAAAACCAGTCAGCGTTTTTTTGCACCAAAATGAACTATTTGTGGAATCATGTAAAAGACCTGATTCATCCAAACACATGAACTTTCAGCATCTGAAACTGGTTATTATAATCATGGCCCACAGTAGACATTTAGAGACTGGGTAGAGGGCTCAGTTGCCTCCTGTAATCTTCTCCTAACAGGAGATGACTAAAAAGGATCATTATATTGAGACTAGACCTTTGTGCTGTGATGATCTGATCGTCCCTACACAACTGCCACAATGTCCAGTGGCATTCTAAACTTGAAAAGGCTTGCCATTTAAAACTTGGAATGTTTTTATCTTTTCTTGTTAGTTTTAAAGTTACAGAAGCATTAAGTTATAGGAGGAAGCTGGATAGTACATTACATATTAAACTTAGGCCGGCATGATGGCGCAAGCAGTTAGCGAGGTTGCCTCACAGTCCAGAGATCCGCCAGTTCGAACCCAACCTCAGCCTGTGTGGAGTTTGCATGTCCTCACCCGTGTTCGTGTGGGTTTACTCTGGGTGATCTGGTTTCTTCCCCCATTTGAAAGACATGCCTTAGGTTAATTACTTCATTTTCTTATCCGCTTAATCCTGGTCAGGGTTGTGGGAAAGCCAGTGCCTAGCCAGCAGCACAGGGCAGGAACAACCCTAGACATGGCACCACTCCATCGTAGGGAACAGTCACGCACTCATACACACCCACACACTATGGGTACTATTAATTAACTATTCATGTTAATTAACTTAACATGAATGTCTTTTTAACGTGAGAGGAGACCGGATTACCCAGAGTATACATGGACACTGGGAGGACATGCAAACCCCACACAAGCAGTCCAAGGTCAGGACTGAACCGAGGACGCTGGAGTTGTGAGGAAACAAATGCCGTGCCTCCCCGTTAGGTTAATTGGTTGCTCTAAATTGCCCCAAGACTAATGTGTCTGACTAGTATCAATGTAACCTTGCTCCTGGCATGAACAGCCATTGAAACTGATGCGACATAAAATAAAACAAATAAACAAACTTACAAACATCACATTTAATCATTTAGCAGACACCCATCATCCAGAGTGACATATAACTGCTACAATTCAAGTAATTGTGGGTTAAGGTTAAGTCATTGAGACATCTCAACCCGCATGCTAACAAGCATAAAATTGCATACGCATTAAACGAGACACAGAACACATGTGCACATGCTTGCTGTGATGCATGTCATTAAGGTTATTA
Organism: Ancistrus triradiatus; assembly: GCA_025084515.1. Classification (NCBI taxonomy): domain Eukaryota; kingdom Metazoa; phylum Chordata; class Actinopteri; order Siluriformes; family Loricariidae; genus Ancistrus; species Ancistrus triradiatus. The sequence continues at coordinate 385,272 of JAJAGP010000448.1, read as the reverse complement.
CATGTACAGTGGTGTGAAAAAGTGTTTGCCCCCTTCCTGATTTCCTATTTTTCTGCATATGTCACATTTAACTGTTTCAGAACATCAAACCAATTTAAATATTAGTCAAAAACAACAAGTAAACACAAAATGCAGTTTTCAAATGAAGGTGTTTATTATTAAAGGGAAAAAAAAGCCAAACCTACATGACCCTGTGCGAAAAAGTGATTGCCCCTAAACCTAATAACTGGTTGGGCCACTCTTAGCAGCAACAACTGCAACCAAGCATTTGCGATAACTTGCAATGAGTCTTTTACAGCGTTGTGGAGGAATTTTGGCCACACTGGATGGTTTTTGAGCATGAACGGCCTTTTTAAGGTCATGCCACAGCATCTCAATAGGATTCAGGTCAGGACTTTGACTAGGTCACTCCAAAATCTTCAATTTGTTTTTCTCCAGCCATTCAGAGCTGGACTTGCTGGTGTGTTTGGATCATTGTCCTGCTGCAGAACCCAAGTTCATTTCAGCTTGAGGTCACGAACAGATGGCCAGACATTCTCCTTCAGGATTGTTTGGTAGACAGCAGAATTCATAGTTCCATTTATCACAGCAAGTCTTCCAGGTCCTGAAGCAGCAAACCAGCCCCAGACCATCACACTACCACCACCATATTTTACTGTTGGCATGATGTTCTTGTTCTGAAATGCTGTGTTACTTTTACCCCAGATGTAATGGGGGACACACCTTCCAAAGAGTTCAACTTATGTCTCGTCAGTCCACAGAATGTCTTCCCAAAAGCCTTGGGGATCATCAAGATGTGTTATGGAAAGATTTAATGTTCTTTTTGCTCAGCAGTGGCTTTCGTCTTGGAACTCTGCCATGCAGGTCATTTTTGCCCAGTCTCTTTCTTATGGTGGAGACATGAGCACTGACCTTAACTGAGGCAAGTGAGGCCTGCAGTTCTTTGGATGTTGTTGTGGGGTCTTTTGTGACCTCTTGGATGAGTCGTCGCTGGGCTCTTGGGGTAATTTTGGTCGGCTGGCCACTCCGGGGAAGGGTTTTTTGTTTTTTTTATAATTCAGAATTTTTAAGACCTTGGCTGTTAGAGCAAAAGGACATTAAATATTGCATATACAAGTGATGTTTTATAAGAATACAAGTATTGTATAAGGGTCTCTTTAAAGTTTAGCATTAAAGTGTGTAAGGACTTGTACAGTTTCTATGTTTTTAATCATTTAATATGACAAGTATTGTCTATTTTCAGGTAAAACAGATCTTTAAGATCTTCTAGTTACAATACTTTTAGGGCCCTATGATTTTCGTGATGCAGACAATTCGGGTGGAATCACAGAACTGAGGATTGGGGAATAAAAACGGCCTTCAGATATAAAGATGAAAATGCACAGCGTTTGAAAATCTAACAGTGAGCGTGACCAGTAATAACCGGTGATCGACTGATCAGTTTCACGTACCTGATTCTATGCCGCTCACATTTAACCAATTTCACTATAATTATGCAGTTCCAATTCTGTCTGACAGAACAACCAACACAACAGCTTTCCTGCTAAGACTTTACATATCCTGGTACTCAGCGTTGATTAGACACAGCCACAAATGCTTCAAAAATAATTGTCACACCTCGGGTTATTGAATTATTTAACAGCACCATCAGGAAGGCGTCCTATGTCATTCTACTGATTCTACATTTTGTTTATGTATACTCCATTTGTTTCCCGCTATCTGTACAAAACAAAGATACCGACTGAGAAAAATCACTTATGTTCCCCAAAAATACAGAAACTCAGGCTTCAGTTAAAGCCTAAAATGTTAGTGCCTATTATGTCCAAAGGTCTGTACTGCACTAAATAGAAGTGGATGGGAAAGAGAGGATGGAAAACAGGAGCTGATAAAGGCATCCTATCAAACAAAGAATATGTACCAACTAGGGGCGGGTATCGGAAAGGACTTCACAATACGATACAATACATTGCGATATGAAAATATACAAACAGCTGAAATTATGATGTACAAACAGCTGAAGTTATGGTGTACAATCTGATTCATCTTAATACATCACATCCCACTGATAATTCAGCAAATAAATGGAGTCAAAACACTATACTGCGACATCTACAGGAGCGAAGATTGTAGTTTATACCCCATTTAAAATGCATTTTTTTTTCTTTCCACAAACAAAAAAAACTGACATTTTGAGCTGAATATCACAATATACTGCTGTATCTATTTTTGACCACAGCTCTAGTACCAATGGCATGTGGTAGGCACACTGAGGTTTAGTGATAGTTGTGTAAGATATTGGATTTATGTCCAGTGCATGGATAATTCAGGACAATACAGTTTCAATAAATGCTCTAAGGTCATCCCACCAAGCAAAGGATATTATCTATAGTGTACCATACAGGTATAATATTAGCACCACGGTAGGAGAATTAATATGCCAGCTTAGATGTAGATCACTGTATTAGGTACACCTTGTTGCTACACTCATTGTCCATTTTATGAGTTCCACTTACCATACAGAAGCACTTTGTAGTTCTACAATTACAGACTGTAGTCCATCTGTTTCTCTACATACTTTGTTAGTCCCATTTACTCTGTTCTCTAATGGTCAGGACCCCCACAGATCAGGTACTATTTGGGTGGTGGATCATTCTCATCACTGCACTGACACTGATGCAGTGGTGGTGTGTGTTTTGTTGGTACGAGTGGATCGGACACAGCAGTGCTGCTGGAGTTTAAACACTGGTGTTCACACTATTACACACATCTACCATATTTCTCCACCTTCTAGGTGTAAAATCAGGGACAGTAGCTCATCTGTTTTTGCACAGTTTGTGTCAGTCATCCTCATCCTCCATAGCTCACAGGATTCTCCCTACAGGATGCTGGTGGTTGGATATTTTTGCTCGGTGGACTATTTCAGTCCAGCAGTGACACTGAGGTGTTTAAAAACTCCAGCAGCACTGCTGTGTCTGATCCACTCATACCCATGGTGGCCCTGAGCATAAGAGAAGAGTAAAGGGGACTAAAAATATGCAGACAAACAGATAGACTACAGTCTGTAACTGCAGAACTACAAAGTGCCTCTATATGGCAAGTGGGACTTATAAACAAAGAGAAACAAGGAGGTGCACCTAATAAAGTGATTGGTGCGTGTACATACAATTCAGGTACACTTAATGTCCTGGAATCATTATCTGTTATGTGCAGAAAGTCCATACACCATGTAACCCCACAGAAATACAAGTTACCACACTAAATAGTGGGTGGAAAAGAGAGGATGGAAAACAGCACACCGCAAGTCAAAAGCATACTACCATACTAAAGAGTATGCACTATTCAGTACGTAAGAGTGATTTAAACATAGTAAGAGTACAGCAGTAGATGGTTTGAGCATATCCTACGGTTCAGAGGGAATAGTTACCAGTTAGTATCCGTACGTCCACAGCTCTACACGACCGTACCAAACGCTGAACGAGTGGAAAACAGGAAAAGCTACAATACTTAATAGTATGTATACACAGTACGCATTCAGCGTAATATCACATACGGTCTATACTGCGTACTGTTAGACATTAGTACAACAGTACGAGTATTAGAAACCGAATTTAGAGTTCCATTAAACGTAACCTACCTATTTCACTCCTTCCATATACACTCCGCGTCGACAGACTTTTACTCACGGTGAGCTGGTTCAGTTTTTCCGCGGTGGTTTAATTTCCTCTTTTTGGATGAACTCCGCTAGCGCTGGCTAACTGTCTGGTTGTTATGACAGCGCGAGACATGCACGCGCACGCGGGAACTGTCACAGCGCCATCCAAGCGGAAGTCGCTATCACAATATTATGTCTTTTATTTAAAAGCTGAAAGTTAAAACGGACTGGTTTTTACTGGTTGAATGTTAATATCCACGCTTCAAGCTAAACATCTCCATTTTTATCGCAACACAAAGGCGTTATTACAGCTCCGCACCAGAGTTGTGTTTAGAGGACGCTGACGTAGCAGGGCTGTGATTGGCTGATCCGGTCAGGATTCAAAATATAAACACGTTTGATCCAGACCAAGTTACTGCAAAGAACTTATAACTTCCGTTTAGTTAACAGAAATTAGAGATAAGCAAAAGCAAACACAACGTTTAAAGGAATAGAAAACAACCGTCTACATTTAGTCATTGAGAAGATGTCCTTATACAAACTGACTTACTACTGATAACATTTTACAATCCAAGCAATTTTGGGATAAGGGTCTTGCTAAAGGAGCCTCAGTGGCAGCTATGCAGAGGTGGGATTTGAACCCTTGACCTTCTGGTCCACAGTCCAGTATCTTAACCACAGCATCCACATTTCAACATTTACATTTACAGCATTTAGCAGACGCCCTTATCCAGAGCGACTTACAATCCAAGCAATTATGGATTAAGGGCCTTGCTCAAGGACCAACAGTGGCAGCTTGGCAGATGCGGGATTTGAACCCTGGACCTTCTGGTCCATAGCCCAGTACCTTAACCGCTAGGCTACCACAGTCAACAGTTGTATATTCTGTATATTTTTTTCATATATCCTATTTTACTGTATAGTGCTTTTAATTTCATTATTTTTAAAGTGTGTGTATACTTGTAGTTATTCTGTTTCTTCCCTCTTGTTGCCGTAACAAGACAATTTCCCCCTGTGGGATAATAAAAGGCTATCTTATCTTATCTACAGTCCCAGTCTAACACATAAATGAAGTTCTGGTGCTATATGGGTCTCATAACTACAGTGTAATAGGATTCATTTACACTCAATAGGTACACATGTTCAACTGCTCATTAACACAAATATGTAATCAGTCAATCCCATTGCAACAACTTGTCAAAAGTTATGATAAAAAGGACCTGCGGAAGCTCAAACCGAGCATTACAATGGGTAAGAAAGGTGATTTAAGTGACATGGCATAGCTGGTACTAGACGGGCTGGTCTGAGTATTTCAGAAGAACAACTGCTGATTTACTGGGATTTTCACACACAGTGCCATCTCTAAGGTTTACAGGGAATGGTTTAAAAAAGTAATTTTCCTCATCATCATGTTCATGAAACCAAACTGAAATGACCTTTGCTTTGTGACACGGTGCAATATCATGTTGGAAGTAGCCATTATGAGATGGATACCCTGTGGCCACGAAGGGATACAATTGGTCACCGCAAATATTCAAAAAAATTGTAGCATTCAACTGTGCCAAGAAAACATTCCCCATACCATCAAACCACCTCCACTAGTCTGGACGGTTAACAAAAGGCAGGTCAAGTCCATGGATTCATGCTGCCAGCACCAAATTCTGACACTACCATCTGGGTTCCATCATCAGACCAGGCTGTCTTTCCAGTCCAGATCTGACATGTTCTGAGGCTGCTCACTACACACGTACAGAATGGTTATCCGTGCTACTGCAGCCAGTCTGTCCATTCTCCGTTGACCTCTCTCATCAACAAGGTGTTTCTGTTTGCAGAACTGCTGCTCACTAAATATTTTTCCTTTTTGCACCAGTCTGAGTTAAATCTAGAGACCCACGAGGCATAAAATGATAGGAAATCAGCAGTTATACAAACAAACAAACAAACCAGCACGCTTGGTACCGACTATCATTCCAGGGTCAAAAACACTGAGATCACATTTTCCCTCATTCTAATGGCTGATGTGAACGTTACCTGAATACAGTGTGGTGGTACGTGCTATGGTTATGAATTGCAATGCTGACACAATGATTGTTATGCCAGGTGTTATATTTATGAAGTTTATGTATTTGCCGTGGTTTTCAGGGCAATGTAAAGGAAGCTGTTGTTTACCCAAACCGACCTGCCTGTATGTGCTGGAGGTTTCAGCTGGTTAGCTCCTGATCCCACTGCGGGCCCGTTTATATATTTAGTAGTTATTCAGATAAAATAGGTTTAACAGACAGATTATCGAATAGGCAGTAAAAGTTCAGCGTCCTCGATTGGGAGCTCGTGGAAGATTAGGTAGCAGACAGTTAGAAGGACAGAACAACACCAACTTACCTCCCATTGAAATCAACGGCAGAGGCTGATCATCCCACCACCGAAATCCATGATAAAAAAAAAATTTCAAGATTACTACCCTTTTTTAAGCACCAGATTCAGAGTCCAAACAGGAACACGGCTGCGTGTTTATTTTAAAAACAGACCGGCAAGCGAAAAAAACCAGAGTACACTTTGAATTCCATACCCGCCATTTTAAACGGAAAACGTCACATCGGTGGAGATGAGGGAGGAGCCCGCCGTATAGCCATCAGCGATGGGGTTTAAAAACAAATCATATTCTCCACGATGATTGGTTTGTTCTTGTGCGCAGCCTGTCAATCATTAATTTAATTGTACTGTTAACGTTCGTTATGAGCACCCCGTTACTTTCATTTTCTTTTATAATTCAGATTAGTTAATTTTTTTAGTTATGCTTTCCTAAGTTTGAATTTCTTACATTTGAACAACATAACATATTTCATTTCAATTTGTTTTGCTGTAGCTTACACAAACTAATTATACAATGATCTGCTTTAACTACATTCACCAGCCCTCTTAGTAGATACACTTCTAATCAGCCAATCACATTACTGCAACTCAATGGATTCAGGTATGTAGATATGGTCAAGAAGACCTGCTGAAGTTCAAACCGAGCAACGGGAAGGTGATTTCAGTGACTTTGAATGGCATGTTTCTTGGTTCTAGATAGGCTGCTCCAAGTAAACTTCTGATCTACTGGGATTGTAGGTGTAAACGGCATTAACGCATGGACCATTCCTACCTTCTCTATCAACAGTTCAGGCAACTGGTGGTGGCATAATGGTGTGAGGGATATTTTCTTGGCATACTTTGGGCGCCTTGATACCAACTGAGCATTGTTTAAATGGCACGGCCTACCTGTGTATTGTTGCTGACCATGTGTGTCCCTTTCTGACCACAGTGCACCCAAAAAATTGGTTTCTTAAACATGACACTGAGTTCACTGTACTGAAATGGCCTCCACGGTCACAGATCTCAATCCAATACGCATGGTGAATTTGTTGCATTAGCACGCACTACTAGTCATGGCTAGTCATGTCTAGCTAGTCATGTTCTTCAAAAACCTCAGGAAGCCTTCAGTGATGACTGCATGCAAGGTGTGGTTCAAGCTGGAGGAAGTTCTGTGATGTTCTGGAGGGGTTTTAAATATGCAGAAAGGGGTCCTAACTTCCTATAAGCAATCTTTCAAACTACAGTCTTTCAAAGTACATAATGGCCGATAAACTTCAGCTCTACCAAGTAGATCAATAAAAAACACAGACATATTTATAAAAGTTCACTTTCCTTGAATAATTTATTATCTGGGCTGTTCTGCAAAATAAATATATGAAATAACAATAAATAAAATGTAAAGCAAAGGTCTTTACAGTCTGTATGTATGTCTTAAGAGAGAATCACCCTCAGATTGCAGAAGAGCAGGCTCTCTCTCTCTCGCTCACTCTCTCTCTCTCACACACACACACACACACACACACACACAGGACAATCACCTTGCCGTGTGGAGAATTACAAAAGTACATTAACACTGTCAGTGGCCACTGAAAATAAAGACAACACAAGAGAGTGAGAGAAAGAAAAGAATCACTCCAAAGACCAATGCAGACTTCTCTTCAGCAACCAACCTTGCTAAACTCTCACACACTCACACACACACACACACACACACACACACACACACACACATCACATCACATCCCTTTTCATGTGCTTTTGCAGGATGCCGTTTTGCACATAGCGCTGGTTGTGGTCCACAGCTGTAGTGAACATTCTGAAAATAAAAATCAGCAGCATGTAGAGAGGTAAGAGAAAATCCACCACACACAAACTAACACACACACACACACAGAGGTGCAGGTTAAGAGCCGGGCAATGTGATCATAAAGAGTTAAGCAGAGAATGGAAAATCTACTGGTGGCTGCTGAAACAGTATGTGGTCACTGTTCAGCACTATGACATCGTCACCACAATAAATTCCATCACAGTACAGGTGTCCCTGTTTTACAACGGCTGACTTATGAAAGTTTGACTTTATGATTTGAATCCGCTAAAAACACATTCAGCAGAAAACATACTCTGAATTTTAATGTCTATTTTCCCCTCCTGCACTCTCCCGTACCAAATAAGGAAATCAGCAGCTGGGTGTGATGTAGGGAGTCATATGGCAGGAGTGACGAGCGCTGGGAAATGTAGTCAAGAAAAGCCCCGGTCAGGACAATACAGTGGACCCCAGAGTTCAAACTTAATTGGTTCCAGAAGGCCTTTGAATCAAATTCAAATCAATAATAACTAATGTAAATAGGATAATCTGTTCCCGACCCCCAAATGATTGATTTAATGACTAGAGCAAATGAATAGAGCTAAGGAATGTAGTACAATGCATAAAATCAATAAATACACGAAATAAGTGAACATAAAGTGAAACTTTATACCCATTGAGCAGGCTCGATGCGTCTTATCACTGGGACAACAGGGCCGAATCTCAGGGGGTGTCTGAAATTACATCCATAGATTGATAAAATACATAATGTAATAGTATAATAATAATATAAAATATTATACATAATATGCCTATGATGGCACCGTAGTTGTTCTTCTGCTTTTGGGTTTTATGCCATATTGGTACGTTATCGCTACCAACTGGACTGGATCCAGTCTGTGCATCACCTTTGGAAGATCGTGCCATTGTGTGTTTATTTAGGGTGGCCATGTTCGGAATTTTTGTTTGAATTTGGGGGCAACAAAAAAAAAATTCAAATCGACCCTTTGATGTCCGAATTGTTCATGTGAAGAGGCGTTCCAATTCCGAGGATCTACTGTAATCTACTGTAACAACCTCAGAATTCGTTGAATTCAGTTCTCGTTGTTTTATCGGTACTCTGCGCACTTGGTTAAACTTGTACGTGTTCAGATTCACAACAGCAGTTGCTTACGGAAGATCTGTGTTTATCGTGTTTTTCTTTATTTTTACATCTACAGTACTGTATTCTTAGTGCAAATACGTCTCCAGGGGTTGTATTGACTGCCAACCAAAAGGGAAACAGGAACTGAATGCTCCAGAACACAAGCTACAGGTAGCATTAGCAGCTATGCTAGGACCCTGACTACAATACATACAGCAAGTGTGCTTTTACCTTTCGCTTTCAATCCATTACTTACTAAATTTTATGAGATTTATCAACACTTTATAATAAAACAAGCTGTCTGTTATTGATTTTGGCCAACTGTAGGTTAATGGAAGTATTTTAAACGTTAATTTACTTGTACAATACACCTGTACAATACAAACTCCAGATTTTCTGGGGGTCTGGAACAGATTCATTCAGTTTACATTAATTACATTACGTAATTTACATCCCTTAAGGAAAAATATGCTCGGTACTTCTCATTATCGGTTCTCGACAAGCCATCTTGAACGAATTAATGACGAGAACCGAGGTACCGCTGTATACAGAATATTTTAAACTCCTCGGTTTACAATACATTCAAGTTACAATGGCTTTGTCGGAACACATCTCCATCATAAATCAGGGAGTACCTGTATACTTTTCTGAAAGTATAATATCAGTACATCCTTGTTAGGCTTAATTTGCCAAAATCCTAAGGCTTGTGTTGCATAATCTTGAGTCATCCTCAACAAAACAGTGTGATACAGAAGGAGTATCATGAAAATGTGTCACAAAAAAAGTGTGTGTGTGTGTGTGTGTGTGTGTGTGTGTGTGTGTGTGTGTGTGTGGTTTCACATTGAAATAATACCACAGCTGAACTGAACCCACGTCTTTCGAAACAGAAAGTGCAACATGCAGAAATACCTGCCTTCAAAAACAAGTGAACAAAGTAAAAACACATCACACTCTGGGAATCCCATACCCTGCCCTGTCAGCATAGGGTGTTCATGTAGGGTGATCACATAACCAGTGAGGGTGGAGTTTCATATGCAAATCAAGGCAGCCCGGTGATGATAACATGGTTCCACGACTCTGGACTACAGACACGCCCACCGTGCACAGCCACTCCAGCAAAGAGAGCCAAGAAGACTAATAGGGCACAGCCAATAGGGAAGCACGATTCGGCAGCTAATACGAGCACGAGAACAGACTGTGCCGCTTCCTCTTATAGTCGCTGGGCCACCTAAGCTGCTGTACGTGGAGCGCTGTTAACAGTGCTGCTCGACCGATCCAGTAGCTGATAGGATACACCCAGTACAGTAGAGACACTGACTCAAGGTCAACAGGAACGGGGGTAAGTGCCCGCCTCACTTTCTCTTGGAGGAACTGACCCGCTTGAGCTGCCACAGCTGATTGTGTATGGTGATGGCATCCACACTGGCCGACACCGTCTTGGCTGGAATTACAGTGAACTGCTTGCGGTCCGAGCTGTATTTAAAAAGTGTGTCAATCATTTTGCGCGTGATGGCCCGAGGACCCGTGCCGGCCAGCTTCACCAGCTCCTCCGTATCGGGCAGGAATGTGTAGACGGCACGGAACTGGCAACCACCATCACGGAACAGGATCATCAGATGGTTAGCCTCACAGCGTTCAATTTCCTGTGGGAAACAAATCACAATGACGTTAAATGTTAAACATGAAATATTATATCACGATAATGAAAGACATTTTCACATTATGCGATATTTATCACCATACATGTAATCGCTGACAAAATGCATCAGTTTAAATGCATCAATTTAAATATTAAATTAAATATTACTGAAATAAACAGACTTGCTTATAAAGTTGCCGACACTGACAAAATGTGCTTTCGCACTGGAGGAACTTTTTCATAGTTCTTAGAACTGTTGGAGAAAGTGCCCCCTTTCTTGCATGTTCGGACCATAGGACTTGAAGACCATGTAAGGGGATTTTCCGGATAGGTACTTTTCTCAGTGCATAAGAATCCTAAGAATGGCCAAACATCTCAAAAGCATCTCTGAATGCACAACATGTTGAACCTTGAAGCAGATGGGCTATAGCAGCAGAAGACCTGTCAGCTAAGAACAGGCAACTGAGGCTACAATTCACATGGGCTCACCAACATTGGACAAGAGAAGATTGGAAAAACATTGGCTGGTCTGGTGAGTCTTGATTTCTGCTGCGACATTTGGATGGTAGGGTCAGAATTTGGAGTTAACAACATGAAAGCATGGACCCACTCTGCCTTGTATGAAGTCAAGTCAAATCAAGTCAAGTCAGATTTATTTATATAGCGCTTTTTACAATGGAGCATTGTCTCAAAGCAACTTTACAATTTTAGATCATCATCTCATATCTAGGGCCAATCCCAAACTGAGCAAGCCTAGGAAAAACTCCCTAAACGTTATGAGGAAGAAACCTTGGGAGGACCAAGATTCAAAAAGGGACCCAACCTCCTTGGGTGGCGTAGATGATAAAATGTATTTAAATAAATCTTATAGTAATAGTTCAAATAAAATAATGTAAAATATGCATATCTGCATCATGTAGTCCGATACACAGAGTCACTAGGATCTTGAGTCCTCGGCAGGAAAGTCCTTGGCGGCACTTCGTCCCCAGCCAACCGGAGGAGGCAGAGAGTTATTGTCCTCTGGTGTGGCCCAGAGATGATGGGCTTGAGCTTATGGTGGAAACAACTTGAGTGGAGCGGAGTTAGATGAACATTTTGCTGTGTGGGGCTGGAACTGGTACCGGAACACAAGCTCGGAGAGAAAACAGTATCAACAGTTCAGGCTGGTGGTGATTTAATGGTGTAGGGGATTTACTTGGCACAGTTTGGGGCCCTTAATACCAACTGAGCATCGTTTAAACACACAGCCTAGCTGAGTGTTGTTGCTGACCATGTGCATCCCTTTATGACCCGTCTACCATCTTGTGATGGCTACTTGCAGCAAGAGAACACGCCATGTCACAAAGCTCAATTCAAACTGGTTTTTTGAACATGAAAGCAGATCTCAATCCAATGGAGCACCTTTGGGATGTGGTTGAACGGGAGATTCACATCATGGATGTGCAGCCGACAAATCTGCTGCAACTGCGTGATGCTCTCAGGACTGTTTCCAGCACCTTGTTGAATCTATTTCTATGAAGAATTAAGGCAGTTCTGAAGGCAAGAGGGGGTCCAACCCAGAACTGGCACGGTGTACAGCTCCCATCATACCCAGGCCACTTAATGACAATGTGCATATTTTACATTTCATTTGAAGTATGACTCCATGACTTTAGTTTCATTCTTAGATTTATCATCTACGCTGCCCAAGGAGGTTGGGTCCCTTTTTGAGTCGTGGTCCTCCCAAGGTTTCTTCCTCATAAACACTTAGGGAGTTTTTCCTTGCCACTGTCGCCCTAGGCTTGCTCAATTTGGGACTGGACGTAGATATTAGGAGATAATCTAAACTTGTAAAGTTGCTTTGAGACAATGCTCCATTGTAAAAAGCGCTATATAAATAAATATGACTTGACTTGACTTGTATGTAATAAAGTGGCCGGTGAGCGTATGAAGCCATACTATCAAGTCACTATGACAATCTTGCAGTTATTTACTGAAAGCTGACACTCCAAATGACAGCCTTGATTACATTTAACATGATCCCCATTCACTATTGTTTTGCTACTGAATGATTCAGTTAATATGTTACATTGTGACTTATTCTGGCTTAACATGGCTCACCTCTAAGATGGCGTTCTTCTGGGCTTCATTCACCTTTCCTGCCAGACAGCAGTGGGCAATGGCGTTCTGAATGATCGGCTTGTTGGACTTAGCACAGGGCTCCTTAAACAACCTTGGACCTAAAATACATGAGATGTTACGAAGATCATGGTCAAGGCTGGGATGTAACATTTCTTCAGTAAAAACCAAATAAAGCTCTTATGATAACAACATGACCTGGGAGTAGATTTTGACTATCACTACTTGACTACCTGTCTCTGTTCTCGTCGTTTGCTCAATACTCGGTGGACTTGCTTAAGATTGTACGAGTCAAGCCATGCGACCCGTTTCAGCTGAAACCTGACTCACGATTCAGTACACAGTGATTCAGATTCACAATTGCCCTTCCTCAGTGAAGATCTCTGCTGTGCTTATCGTGTTTCTACAGTACTGTATTCTTAGTACAAAGAAGTCCCCATGGGTCCTATAAAGGTTAGTTTATAAAAGCCATCCGAAAGCAAAACAGGAATTTAATGCTCCAGAACACAGACTGCAGTTAGCTTAGCAGCTATTCTAGCACTCTGAGTTCATTAGAGTAAGTGTTTTGCTTTTACTTTTCACCTTTTAATCTATTGCTCACTAAATTACATGAAATTTTTCAACACTTTATTATAAAATAAGCTTTGTGTTGATGATTTTGTCCAACTGTAGGTTAATGTATGTAAGTGTTTTAAACATTAACTTACTTATCATTACTTATCATCGGTCCTGCTATTATACAGTATAGATGGCTCTACCAAACACTCGTTAAACTTCTCAGTTCATGATACATTTAACTCATGATGGATTTGTCAGAACATATTCCCATCATAAGTCAGGGAGCACCTGTACAATACAACTCCATTAATGGGGGGTCTGGAACGGATTAATTAAATTAACGATGAGAACTTAGGTACATCGAAAGGTGGAAAATTGTACAGTGGGGCTTGAAAGTTTCTGAACCCTTTAGAATTTTCTATATTTCTGCATAAATTTTACCTAAAATATCATCAGATTTTCAAATAAGTCCTAAAAGTAGATAAAAAGAATCTAGTTAAACAAATGAGTCAAAAATATTATACTTGGTCATTTATTTATTGAAGAAAAAGATACATATTAGTGAGTGCCAAAAGTATGTGAACCTCTAGGATTAGAAGTTAATTTGAAGATGAAATTAGAGTCAGATGTTTTCAATCAATGGGATGACAATCAGGTGTTAGTGGGCACCCTGTTTTATTTAAAGAAAATGGATCTATCAAAGTCTGCTCTTCACAACATGTTTGTGGAAGTGTATCATGGTACGAACAAAGGAGATTCTGAGGACCTCAGAAAAAGAGTTGTTGATGCTCATCAGGCTGGAAAAGGTTACAAAACCATCTCTAAAGATTTTGGACTCCAGCAATCCACAGTCAGACAGATTTTGTACAAATGGAGGAAATTCAAGACCATTGTTACTCTCCCCAGGAGTGGTCGACCAACAAAGATCACTCCAAGAGCAAGGCGTGTAATAGTTGGCGAGGGCACAAAGGACCCCAGGGTAACTTCTAAACAACTGAAGGCCTCTCTCACATTGGCTAATGTTAATGTTCATGAGTCCACCATCAGAAGAACACTGAACAACAATGGTGTGCATGGCAGATTTGCAAGGAGAAAGCCACTGATCTCCAAAAAGAACATTGCTGCTCGTCTGCAGTTTGCTAAAGATCACGTGGACAAGCCAGAAGGCTATTGGAAGAATGTTTTGTGGACGGATGAGACCAAAACAGAACTTTTTGGTTTAAAAGAAAGCGTTATGTATGGAGAAAGAAAACACTGCATTCCAGCATAAGAACCTATCCTATTCTGTGAAACATGGTGGTGGTAGTATCATGGTTGGTCTGTTTTGCTGCATTCGGACCAGGACGGCTTTGCCATCATTGAGGAACAATGAATATGAATTATATCAGAAGAATTCTAAAGGAAAATGTCAGGACATCTGTCCAGGAACTGAAATTCAAGAGAAGGTGGGTATGCAGCAGACAACGACCATAAGCACACAAGCCCGTTCTACAAAGGAATGGTTAGAGATGAAATAAAGCTTAAGTTTTGGGAAGTCCTGACCTTAATCCAATTGGAAATGTGTGGAAGGACCTGAAGTGAGCAAGTAATGTGAGGAACCCCCAACATCCCAGAGCTGAAGCTGTTCTGTTAGGAGGAGGAATGGCTAAAAAATTCCTCAAGCCGGTTGTGAGGATGATCAACAGTTTTTTTTAAACAGGAAATGTTTAGTTACAGTTATTGCTGCACAGGGGGGTCACACCAGATACTAAAGTAAACACATAGTTTTGCCACTCACTAATATGTAATATTGGATCATTTTCTTCAATAAATAAATGACCAAGTATAATATTTTTGTCTCATTTGTTTAACTGGGTCCTCTTTATTTACTTTTAGGACTTGTGTGAAAATCTGATGGTGTTTTAGGTCATACTTATGCAGAAACATAGAAAATTCTAAATGGTTCACAAACTTTCAAGCACTACTGTATCTGGTAATGTAGTGTCTGTTCACGGTGCTGTTTTGAATCAGTAATGTCAGTAGGTGTCATCATGGCTTAACTGGTAATGTATCATCGTTAGTTCACACAGGTATAGACCGAGTAAATTGTTTTCAGATTGTGTGATAAATTTTCTCACCATTGTACTCAGCTGCAGAAGTAATGGAGGATGCTGTGGAGCCATTTTCCCAGTCCCTCTCCATGTTTCTGCTGGCATTACGGCTTAACAAGGAAAATGATTCCACGCCAGAATCACCTCTATCACATTAACACAAACTCAGTTAGGTATGAACACCATCCCCAACATCAAAATAAAATATCTCCAAAACATTCTTTTCTTCCCTTCCTGTCTCTCACACACCTCTGTGAGCCCCCTCCGGAGGTAACACTGTCTCCTTCAGTAGCAGCTGAGGCCAATGAAAGAGAAGAACCAGATGGAGCAGCACACAAACTCACAGCTAGAGAGAAAGAGAAATAATTGAACTTCAAGAGTTTCACCAGATACCATATACAGGTATCACAATACTCCTAGTTCTTCTTAAAGTGCTGAGTGAGTGTATGATTTAGTATGCAGTATGCCACCCAGCTACTACCAACAACCAACTTTGACACCAAAAAACCCTGTTAAATAAGGAAATACTTTTGCCTGCTTATTAACCAATATTTTCCAGACATATATAATTGTTAGAAAATTATATGTACAATTCCATGAAATTAACATTATGTAGAAAGTATGTGTGTCATACGGGTAGTGGTGCCAGATTGGCCACGATGGAGAGACTTGGGGCGGGTCTTTCTACGATGGGGCCGGGGCTTGGCCACACCCTGCTCCTCCATCAGCTCCTGCTGCTTTCTGCGTAGGTACTCTTGCTTGATGAGTTCCCTGCGTGCCTTTTCCTCCTCTTTCCGCATCCGATCTTCTTCTGCCTTGCGTCTGAAACACAGGAGAGACAGAAAGTGGATTCATTTTCACCCCGATGGTTAGATACTGCAAATAAGAGCACTGATTGTTATTCCACTCATAAGTGCTTTTCTTTGGGGGAGTGGATAAGTGGGATAAGAGCATCTGCTAAATGCCTAAATGTAGGTACTGCAGTGGGTAGCTAATACGTAGTCTGTTAAAGAATTACAAGAATTAAGAGATACCCAAATAATACAAACATAACTAAATTTCATTATACCGAGCGAATTTTAAGTGTTTACTCTGTGACTTTCAGGTTTCATTTCTAATTCATTTTAATTGCAGGCGTCTAAGGATTCTTTTTGTTTACATTATGTATAAAGTGTAACAATTAACCTAATACATATCTTTGGAATGTGGGATGAATCTGGAGCACCCAGAGTAAACCCATGTGGACACAGGGAGGACATGCAGACTCCACAAAGGGGGAGTCTGAGGTCGGGATCGAACCGGGGATGCTGAAGCCATGAGGCGACTGCACTAACTGCTGTGCCACCATACCGGCCCATTATTTGGTCTGTTTTGCATTGTTTACACTTAAGAAATAAAACAGGAATGTCTTTTCCCAATGCAGAAAATCTTCAGAAAGTCATTTGTCAATATATCTTTTATGTTTGTTCCCAGCACAACCAGAAAAAAAATTAAACAGGGGTGCCCTTATTTTGCATATAACTGTATATATGCACACACACACACACACACTCTTACCTGGCTTCATCTCGCTTGAGCTCTGATTCTGCTTCGAGCTGCTGTTTGCGGAGACGAGCCTCCTCAGCCTTCTTCTGCTGCTTCAACAGAAACGCAGCACGTTTCTTAGCCATTTCATCTGCTGCCTTCTGTTCGTCCTACACACACACAGACACACACACAATGTAATATTTATGAAACATGAGTCATTTTTGATCAATGTTTCAAAAATCAACTGACAGCATCACTCCAGAACATCTAGTACATGTTCCACAGCTCCTAGCTCAGTGTTTTAATGCTTGCTACCTCATCTAATTTTGCTAATGAAGGGTCTGATCTTTAGCTGTAAAGTTTATTGTGGACAAATCCATAGACATTAATACAGAGTTGGTTCCCCATTGCAGCCATAAGAGCTTCCACTCTTCTGGGAAGGCTTTCTACAAGATTTTGGACTGTGTCTGTGGGAATGTTTGCTCATTTGTCCAGAAGTGCACCTGCAAGGTCAGATGTCTAGTGTTTAGTTGAGGTTAAGGTCAAGACTCTGTGCAGACCAGTCAAGTTCTTCTACACCAAACTCACCCAACCATGCCTTTATGGACTTATGGACTTTCCCGTGCTTTGTACACTGGGGCACAGTCTTGCTGGAACAGAAAAGGATCTTCTCACAAAGTTGAAAGTTGTCCAAAATGTCTTGGTATGCTGAAGCATTAAGATTTCCCTTCACTGGAACTAAGGCCCCAAAGCCAGCCTTTGAAAAACAACCTCATAGTATTATCCCTCTTCCACTAAACTTTACAGTTGGCACAACGAGGTTAGGCAGGTAATGTTCTCCTGGCAAACCCATCCTCATCCATCAGGCTGCCCGATAGAGAAGCGTGATTTGTAACTCCACAGAACATGCTTCCACTGCTCCAGACTCCACTGGTAGTGTGCTTTACACCTCTCAAACTGACGCTCGCCATTGTGCTTGGTCATGTAAGGCTTGCTGCAGCTGCTAGGTCATGGAAACCCATGCCACAAAGCTCCCGGTGCACAGTTTTTGTGCTGATATTAATGCCAGAGGAGGATTGGAACTCTGTAGTTATTTAGTCAACAGAGCGTTGGTGACTTTTATGCACTATGCACCTCGGTAGTCTGTAACTTATTGTTGTCTGATGTGGTTTGTGTGTGTCTGAGTTGCTGTGGTTCCTAAACGTTTCCACTTTTCAATAATACCACTCACAGTCGATTTGGGAATATCTGGAAGGGAAGAAATGTAATTAATTGTTGCAACGGTGCCATCCTCTTACAGTACAAAATGACCCATTCTGTTGTAAAAGGCAGATTGCATGGTGCTTGATTGCAGATTGCTAGGTGCTTGATTATATACACCTGTGGCAATGAGACTGAATGAAACACATGAATTACATTTTCATGGAGTTAAGAGGGGTGTCCCAATACTTTTATCCATATAGTGCATGTTTCTCAGCTGGCTAGTATGTGTGTTTTCAGGAGCATTCGTACATTTCCATTTATGTCATTTAGCAGACACCCTTATCCAAAGGGATTTACAATTGGTACAAATCTTACAATCCAAGCAACTGTGGGTTAAGAGCCTTGCTCAAGGACCCAACAGTGGCAGTTTGGCAGAGGTTAGATTTGAACCCTGGTCCTTCTGGTACCTTAACCACTAGGCTACCACAGTCCCATACTGTGTACTGGGTCAATAAAAACACGTGTGTGTGTGTGTGTGTGTGTGTGTGTGTGTGTGTGTGTGTGTGTGCTCGAGCAGGGGGGTTTAATACTTTATCAAAGACAGCAGATACAAGAAAGGGAAACTGGGTGATAATCTGGGTTTTATTGTTACCTTAAAGAAGAATCCCAGTCCTGTTTTTGGTTCACTAGACTCAGGAGGGTCAGCCAGGCCAGACAAGTCCACCTCAATCAGCTGGGCTTTTTTCTCTTCGCACATATCCACAACAGCTTCCTTCCCTAATCCACTCTGTTCCTCCACTGCTGACGATTCTGGTTTGGGCATCTCTGGAACCTCTGCTCTTTGAGTAACCGGGTCATGGACACGGAATGTGGTGTTTCGGGAGACACCTCGACCTGGGGTGCGCACATTTGCCTTTGCCGTGGCCTCGTCCTCGTTCTCTGTTCCAGATGTCCTGTAGTCTGGTGGACAGTCTGTTGCACTTTGAAATCATACGAGTGAGTCTTTGCCTCAGCGTGAGTTACGAAGGTTGGTTCGAAGTGCTGCGAGCCAGACTTAGCTTGGGAGGCGCTCGCTTGCTGTGCGCCATCCTCCACGAACTGCACCGAAGAGCGAGGATCTCGGTCTGCCCTCTGGCTCGGTGAGGAGGTGGAGCTTCTGACGCATTTCATGACAAGGGAGGAGACTTCACGGTTTGCCTCATGCGCAGCCCCTGCTGAACCGACAGCGGCATCATCTTGCTGATGGAGGGCACCCATCGCGTCATTCAGAAGCTCAATCGAGCGACTGCACTCGCTTGAGGTCCAGGTCTCCGCCCGTTCTCATCCCAGTCCTCCCCTCCCCAACGCGGTTATCTCCCTACAACTCATCGGGGAGGCGGGACACCGGTGGAAAACTGGAGCTCTCCACAGTGCTTTGCTGCTTATGGGAGCGTTCTCGGTTTCCTTCGTTTTGCTTCGACCTCCTTGCACGTGTCGTCCTTTGTCAGCTCCCTCTCCTTCTTGGCCACTACATGCTGTTTGCTGGGATGGGGCAGCGTTTCGCTCCATCCCTTCTTAACCACATTCAGGAAGGCCGCTTTGCCCAATTGGAGCCTTTGTCGTGCTGCCAGGACTTCCATCTTCTTTTTTTGTGCCTCAATGGCACGGCGCTTGTCCTCTAGCTGGAGTCGCAGGTGAACGATATCCGAGGCCATGCCCACTTTCGGGTCAGGGCTCAAAATGCCCGTGTCGGAGCCATCTGGAGTTGTAGCATGTGAGCTGCTAGTGCTGCTGTAACCATCCGGCACTGTGATCCTGTGCAGTTTTTTCTCGGCAAAACTGGTCAAGCGGCTGGTGCTAGCAGACGTGCTGCTGGCTTGCGAGAGCGAGTTCGGGCTGCAGTGACCGCTAGCTCCCTCCTTGTCTCCGTACTCACTCACTCGTACATCCTCGCACAGCTTTACCGATTCTTCTTCTTCCCGCTGGCGGCCGGAGCACTTCATCTTTCCGACGTGCCTCTTTTCAAGATCTCGCTTTTCGACGTCACCTTTCAGCTCATCATCCTCGATGTCCGAGTCCAACGCTTCGCTCACCCACTCCTGCACGCTTACTTTCGTACGTTCTGCGTTTCCGTGTAAGAAGAAGCCACCAGAGTTCAGTGCCTTTTGTGGTTCCACACTGTCAACAGTTGTAAAACTTTGGTTTATGATCTTGTGGTCAATAGGAGAGGGCCCGCCTCTTCGTCTCTGACTTCGTCCCTCGCCACTTTCGTCTTGCTTGCCGACCGCTGCGACTTTCTCCTTATTGGGTCGTAAAACTGCCGGCTGCAGTGGCTCCAGGTAAAAGCTCTCAGCTTGGGGCTCTTTGAACCCGGACATGCCCCCTGAGGCTATAATGGCTACAAGCTCCTCCTCTTTGTCATCGTTCTCATGGTGGAGCACAGCGCCGGGGGGCGACTGGCCGTTGACGTGATGGCGAGGAGTAATAGAGATGACGTTGGAAGCTAAACTGTCTTTGCTGATGGAGCGTGCTAAGCTAATGCTGTCACCGCACACTCGCTCCCACTCCATCTCCATCTGGGAAAGTGGTCTGAGAGAGAGAGAGAGAGAGAGAGAGAGAGAGAGAGAGAGAACAAAAGAATAGTTCAGGAGATATGGAGGCAGATGGAGAACAAGAGACAGAGAATGAGAATAACGTGGCTGGTCATTCAGCACACACACACACACACACACACACACACACACACAGATATATATATATATATATATATATTTATTTCTCCTTGCAACCCTGCCATGCACACCATTGTTGTTCAGTGTTCTTCTGATGGTGGACCCATGAACATTAACATTAGCCAGTGTGAGAGAAACCTTCAGGTTGCTTTTAGAAGTTACCTGTGGTCCTTTGGACCTCGTTTCAACTATTACAGCCTTGCTCTTGGAGTGTCTTTGTTGGTCGACTACTCCTGGGGAGGGTAACAATGGTCTTGAATTTCCTCCATTTGTACACAATCTGTCTGACTGTGGATTGGTGGAGTCCAAACTCTTTAGAGATGGCTTTGTAACCTTTTCCAGCCTGATGAGCATCAACAACTCTTTTTCGGAGGTCCTCAGAAATCTCCCTTTTTCGTGTCAGGATACATTTCCACAGACGTGTGTTGTGAAGAACAGACTTTGATAGATCCCTGTTCTTTAAATAAAACAGGGTGCCCACTCACACCTGATTGTCAGCATATTGACTGAAACACCTGACTCTAATTTCACCTTCAAATTAACTGCTAATCCTAGAGGTTCACATACTTTTGGCACTCACTAATATGTAATGTTAGATCATTTTCCTCAATAAATAAATGACCAAGTATAATATTTATGTCTCATTTGTTTAACTGGGTTCTCTTTATCTACTTTTATGACTTGTGTGAAAAAATGATGATGTTTTAGGTCATATTTATGCAGAAATATAGAAACTTCTATTGTTGAATCTATGCCACGAAGATTTAAGGCAGTTCTGAAGGCAAAGGGGGGTCTAACCCGGTACTAAGGTGTACCTAATAAAGTGGCCAATGTGTGTATATACAGTATATATATATACACACACAAAACATTCAGCGTAAACATTGATCCCTCACCTTTGTCTTCTTTCTATCCAGGCCAGCCGGGATACAGGACTATATCCGTCCATGCGTGAGAGAGAATTAGACCTGCTCCTTAAATCTATGCACGCACACAAAGAACAACAAATCCAGTATTTATAGCATGTTTACCTCAAAGAGCAAAAGTCTAGTCAAAATATAGTCAAACGTTACACATGTTCTAATGGTTTTGGCATATTTTGCAATCCCCAAAACTACATTTACACCGAGGTCAAGAACATAATTATGCATTAATAAAACATAATTATTTAATGATACTGGAAACTGATGCAGATGTTTAATGTTGAGTTAAACAGAATGATCTGAATGAAACCTGCATAACAACTGCGGCAAAAAACAGGGCCCAAAAGTCTGAGACCACTAGTAGAGACACTAGAAGGATTCATGGTGCAGAATTAGAACACCTCAAAGCACACCTCAAAGCTTGGCAGCACCTACTTGAAGACCAAAGTTATTGTGCTGACTATTTTGGACTTTCCTCTACGATTACCTGCCCTAAACCCCATCTAAGCATTTATGGGAAACTTGAATACAGAGAAAGCCAAGCATTTAATAACATTAAAAGAGAAGATCAATGAATATTGTGAAATCACGCTAGGATAAACATGGATCATCAGATTTTGCACATACTTGCTAGCTGCTAGTTCGAGTGCATACTGTCATTACAGCAAAAGGGGGAACATACCAAATATTAATACATTCTGAAATGTATCAAAATATATATTTTTTAGATTCAACCTTTCACTCAAATTATGCTCTAAAAATGAGCATAGGAGCATTTTAACTAGTGGTCTCAGACTTTTGGTCACCAGAATATTATATAATTATTACAAATATGATATAATATACATATCAGTCTTATTATCAATGTACCAATTGTGTTATTAAAGCATTGAATATTTGACTAAAAAACAGATATTTTGACTGCATCACTATACCTGCAGTCTCCTCCCCCTGGGTGCTGTTCTGTTGTCTCTGTCTCAGTGAAAGGAGTGAGTAGGATGGGCTTGCTTTGGTACTGCAAGTGAAATAAGTAATTGTTTTTAACACTTTAATATCTTACCAGATCCACAATATCAAACTGAAAATACAGAAACAGAATTGTATTAAAGCTGCTGTAATTGATTTTTAGGAAAAGCCTATACTCCTGGATCCTGCCTGTCCTATAAGAGTAGGGCAAAAGAAGTGGATATCTATGGAGTATGAAACATTCCTTATGAAAGCAATGAGAGAGAAGCCTGAATGTTGACCAAAAGATTAAGGCTTTCATTTCAGACAACAGCTTCAACTACTGCACAGGAAGCTGGCTTCCCCTTCAATGTCATACAAACGTGGTAATGAAATGTTTACCGGAGTGTCTGTTGGGGTGTAATGATGCACGCTGCACATAATTCCATTCTCAAATCCACGATTCAGCTTTTTTTTCCATGATTCACAATACAGAGTTCACAATTCGATTATCTTACAATAGGACATTTGTTCATTTCTGAAGTGTACCCAAGGCAATCAATGCGCACTTCCTTGTATAAGTTTTTAAGCCCAAGAAAAAAAAAAAAAAAACCTCGAGTCCCCTGCAATTAGAAATGAAAACTTACTAGATACAGTGGTTTAATGTTCTATTGTAGCTTCACCATATCTTAAATAAGAGTAAAAACATTCCTTTTTTATTTCTGAAGAATTACAATTCAAAAATAGTGTACTTTTCTTGAATAAAAGTGTAAACAAAAGAAACTATACTCTCCTGTAATTAAATTACATTAGCTTTAAATAATCCTACTGCAACAAAATGTGCTATTGTTACAGTTTCACCAAATTTAATTGAAACTCAAAATAAACCACAAGCCAGTTGCAATTGCAGAACGGAAGACGATCAAGCTTACTTTCAGTCACTGTGTGCGTATGGGAATATGACGTACGATTACGCCCTCTGGTGTTCAGAGAATGCAATTTCTGAAACATTGCCCGACTCCATGATACTCATCTTGATATTTTTGCTTCGTCAAGATGCAGCATTACAACCCGTAGTGCCTTTACTATTAAGTTATCTAATAGTATCTTAGAATATTCAATATTTTAATGAACTGCATGATCAAATATGTCACTGCAGTTCTTTCATTAAACTCAGACTTCTCAGACTTGAGCTGGGAGCTCCTTCAGTACATCTTCTGGAGTTTGGTAAGATCAACATCAAGAACAGCAGCTACATTACAATCAGGTATCAATATACACATAACAAGGCATTAAACACAGAAAATAAAATGAAGACACAGCTGAGAGACATAACTATGCAGATACAGTCTCCATGTTCAAGTAAGTACCTGATATAGGCATCATGGGCAGATACTGTTGCCAGTGAATCCACGGAGGGTGAGGAGCTTAAGAAGCTGCGCTTTGCTGCGTTTGAGATTGGCACATGGAAGCGGGAGCTCTTTGGCTGTGCTGAAGCGGTCACTACCAAACACAATAATTAGATATCAAACCTCCATATACAGCATTATACCATAATCATAAAGCAGAATACCACACCGATTGCCACTCCCGTCAGCTACAAACAGGCAACTGAGGCTACAATTAGCATGGGCTCACCAAAACTGGACAATAGAAGATCAGAAAAACGTTGGCTGATCTGAAAGGTCTCTACTACTTCTGTGACATTCGGATGGTAGGGTCAGAATTTGGCCTTAACATCATGAAAGCATGGATCCATCCTGCCTTGCATCAACGGTTGAGGCTACTGGTGGTGTAATGGTGTGGGGGATGTTTTCTTAGCACACTTTGGGCCCTTAATACCAATTGAGCATCATTTAATAACCACAGCCAAGTATTGTTTCGGACCATGCCCATCCCTTTATGACGACAGTCCACCATCTTCTGATGCTGATAACGCACCATGTCACAAAGCTCAAATCAACTCAAACATGACAGTGAGTTCACTGTACTCAAATGGCCTTGTTTTGTTGTTTTTCCCCTATTCGGATCGTTGATATGAACAATACCTGACTCTCCTGGCTCAGTTTCCTTGATTTTACACACTGCATTGCGGCAATGATTGGCTTGGTAAATAATTGCATGATTGTGTAGGTGTACAGGTGTTCAGCAATAAAACACACAACTGCCTGCATGCTGCAGGAATAAAACACATGGCAAAACATAGAAGACTTTTTTGTCATCTATTTTTTGTACAGAAATTAATAATAGATGTGTCTCACCATCTTTGATATCCTGTGGATCTCTGGGTTTCACAAATTCTGGCTTCACTACCTCGAACCACCAAAACAGCTCTGCTAGGTACACCATCACATTGTGCTACACACAAAAAACAAATATAAAATAAAGCACTTGTGCCCTCTTAAATCATACAGAAAGCATTTAAATAGTAACCAATTCATCTCGGAGATACTTTTATTAAGATATTTATTATTAAGAATTGTATTAGTAATAGAGAACAGTAAACTTAACGTAAGAATTCAAATAAGATAGAAAAGGTAAACGTATTTAGTGTAAAGTAAGGTATGTAACAAATGTAAGGTAACAAGTAGTGAAATTCGGAGCTAAACATCTTGAGGCAAGAATGAAAAGTGAATGTAACAAGTACAAATATTAGATGTTAGGTTAAAAGGTGTCTATAAGATGAGATTATAAAAGGTACAAAATGTGAGAGCTAAAATCAATACGTCTAATAGATAAAAGTGGAGAAACGAAGGTAAAAGTATGAAATGTGAGGTACAGTAATGCATTTGAACACTAAAATGAGTGAATTCGGGGGTAAAGATAGAGAATGTGAGGTAGATTAGTGAAAGTGAGAAGGAAACAGTATTCTTAAAAGGAAAAAATAATAATTGCATCACATTGTAGGATTTTAAAGAATTTAATTGTAATCATGGTGGAAAAATTGGAAAAACAAAAAAAAAAAAAAAAAAAAAAAAAAAAAAAAAAAAATAAAAAATAAAAAAAAAAAACAAAAAAAAAAAAAAAAAAAAAAAAAAAAAAACAAACCAAAAAAAAACAAATAAGATTTGGCAACCCACAAACAAGACAGATTTCTGGTGCTCACAGACTTGTAACAACTTCTTTAAGAAGCTCTTCTGTCCTCCCACTCGGTTACCTGTATTAATGGCACCTTTTTGACCTCATTATCTGTATAAAAAGCCACCTGTCCACAGGCATCTCAAACAGTCAGACTCCAAACTCAACCATGGATAAGAACAACAGCGCGAAGAGCTGTCGAAGAAACCAGGAAGAAAGAGAAAAATTGTAGACCTGCACCAGGCTGGGAAGAGTGAATCGACAATATGCAAGCAGGTTGGTGTGAAATAAATCAACTGTGGGAGCAACTGTAAGCAAAAATATAAAGACCATACAAGACCATTGATAATCTCCCTTGGATCTGGGGCTCCACACAAGATCTCATCCCGTGGGGCCAAAATGATCATGAGAATGGTGAGGCATGCAAATCCAAGAAAACCTACACGGAGGGGACCTGATTGAAATGACCTGAAGAGAGATGGGACCAAACAGTAACAAAGCTTACCATCAATAACACACTACGCCGAGAGGTGACTCAGATCCTTGCAGTTACCAGGCGTGTCCCCTGCTTAAGCCAGTACATGTCCAGGTGCGTCTGAAGTTTTGCCCAGAGAAGCATATGGATGATCCAGAAGGGAGGATTGGGAGAAGGAGAATCATGTGGTCAGATGAAGCCAAAATAGAACTTTTTGGTAAAAACTCAAATTGTCAAGTGTTGGGAAGAAGAAGAATGTGAGTTGCATCCCAAGAACACCAATACCTACTGTGAAGCATGGGTGTGGAAACCTCATACTTGGGGGCCTGTGTTTTCTGCAAAGGGGAACAGGACGACTGATCCGTGTTAAAGGAAGAATGAACGGGGACATGTATCGTGAGATTTTAAGCCAAAAACGCCTCCTCCGTTCAGTGAGAGCAAAGTAAAAACAAGGGTGAGGTAAACAGTTTGTCAGGAAAAAAAAGGCGAGAACAAAACAATTATGAGCGCTAAAAACAATTTGGTGGAGATAACAGCCATGTCGAAGCTTAAAAGCAGTGCAAAAATCAAGTGCAGTCTGATGTAAAAAAGCTAAGTGTGAGGGTAAAAGAAAGAAGATTGAGGTAGACACATTGATGTATAAGGCAAAGTGTGAAGGTAAAAGAAAGGAGGTTAGGACACAATTGAGTTTAAAGCACTGTAAGGTAGCTAAGAAGTTGTGTAGGGAAAAACAATGGAAGGTAAAAAAAGCCAGTAGTGTAAGGTAAAAAAAGCAGTGTGAGGTAACAACAATGTGAGTAGGAAAAACCTTCGTAAAAATAACAGCAGCCGTGAGCGTGAGGTAGAAACAATGTGATGTAAACGCAACGCAAGGTAAAAAAACAATGTGGAGGTAACAGCAGTGTGAGTTAAAAAAATGTACCGTAAAGGTAAAAAAAAATGTGAGGTAAAAAAGCAATGAGGTCAAGGCCAGTGTGAGGTAAAAACATTGTAAGGTAAAAATGTGACGTAACCAGCAATGTGAGATAAAACGAGGGTAGGTAAAATCTATGTGATGGTAAAGATCGTAGGGTAAAACTATATTGGGAGGCAAAAGCAATGTGAGGTAAACGCAGTGCGAGGTTAAAATCAGAACTAGGCTGAGCTGCAAAAATGCAGAGAATGAAGAGCAAAAAAGAGAAAAGTAGAATACCTAAATGTAATGAGAGGTAAATTAGCAAAATGTGAAGCAAAACAGTAAATGTAAGTTAAAGTAACCAGAGAATGTGAGGCAATGTGGTGAATGTGAGCTTAAACTAGAGAATGTTACAGAATGTTTGCGCATCCTCACCTTTAACACTGGTGGAGCGTACAGCAAGTCCTCGGGCCTCATGTATAAACACCTGCTGAGGTACTCATTGGAAAACTCCTTTAGTAGCTGAAGGTTATAAACACTATCGGTGATGGACAGAACCTCCTTCAGGCAGATATCTGATGAGAGAAGAAAAGAAAAGAGAAAAACCTGATTAATGTGTTACTTAATCAAACCATTCTGCCTTGTGAAGGTGTGTGTACCTTCTAGTCTCATGTATTCAGGGCAGTAGTAGTGGATGATGACCAGC
The DNA here is from genome assembly GCA_025084515.1 of Ancistrus triradiatus. Lineage (NCBI taxonomy): Eukaryota > Metazoa > Chordata > Actinopteri > Siluriformes > Loricariidae > Ancistrus > Ancistrus triradiatus. Next base: position 357,452 of record JAJAGP010000448.1, on the reverse strand, counting down.
AGGGCAGCACCGTCACACAGGTCTTTCATCAAATCCACTACCAGTGGAAGATGAGGAAGAATACGACTGGACATGTGGTCTCTCCGGTAACGTACCTAATGCGCATTGAGAAAGACATAGGTCAGAGAAAACACACACACACACACACACACACACACACACACACACACACACACACCTCACTCGTTTTACAAAGCATTAAATATTGATTACGCTCTTCCACATTACTGAAGTGGACACCCACATCTTAAGCACATTTGATATTTGATTCTAGAGTAACATTTTACAAACACTAGTTTAATATTTTTGCTAAACTATATTGCATACTTTATTCCAATATCATGCATTGTACATTCACCAATCATTTTATTAGGTACACCTCCTTGTTTCTACACTCGTTGTCCATTTGATCAATTCCACTTACTGTATAAAAGCACTTTGTAGTTCTACAATTACAGACTGTAGTCCATCAGTTTCTCTACATACTTTGTTCATCCCCTTTATTCTGTTCTCTAATGGTCAGGACCCCCACAGGACCACCACAGATAAGGTGCTATTTGGGTGGTGGATCACAGCAGTGCTGCAGGAGTATTTAAACACCGTGTTCCCTCACTGTTAAACGTCTACCATATTGTTCCACCTCATGGATGTAAAGTCAGAGACAGTAGCTCATCTGTTGTTGTGCAGTTTGTGTTAGTCATCCTCTAATCCTTCATTAGTGCTCAGCAGAAGGCGTCCTAATGAAGCTGCCAGATCCTGCCATTGCTCAAGTGTAATGGGAGCTCACAAAATCCTTGCCACTGTAGTCTGATGTATTTTTCCAGATTTTTAATACTGCATAGAAATATCCTGTGTTTTCTGGTTGTATTCGAATACAGAGACTGTGAGATAATTATATATGGCCATTATATCATTGCTAAAACAATGATATATCTTATCTAATGGTGGCAACATCAGCTCTGGATGCACCACAAGCCCATATTCCCTTACAGTGGTGAAGCAACACTACAGGAAAGGGTGTATGACTGAATGAATGAACAAATGAATGAACGAACAAACAAATACTGTACCACACGAGAAAACTCCACTGGCTCCAACATGCAATGAGCCAATGCATGCATGAAGTCATGTTGATAGGGAGACACAGAAAGAGACTGAAAAAGAGACAGAGAGACAGAGACCGAGCGCGAGAGAGAGAGGTGATGAACAAAGCACAAACACACAGACAGAGATAGAAAAAAAACAGAAACAAGAACATGTAAAAACAAAATCAGAATGACTAGGAGTGACAATGTGTGAAACAAATAGAAGAGAACAGATGTACAGTATAACCTCGCTATCTCGCCCCCCCCATTATCTCGCCAACCTCATCTCTCAACACCTGTGACGGATTTCCTTCCATGTACTTTACCTCAAAAAACCGCCAACCTCAACTCTCGCCCTCGCCAAGATTAAAATGTGACAAATGTCCTACCAGTAATTAAATTCTACCCCACTAAGCCGCCAAGTTTCAGACCGTCAGTAGGTGGCACTTTAATCCTACTTTATTATTGCAACGCCGAATGATGTACAGCCCCTGTCTGTTATCAGAGATGTTGTATTTGGATGAGACTGGTCACTGAATGGGACTGTAGTACAGAAGTTCCACTCAGTCATTAGAAAGAACAAACTGGAATATTAGTAAATGTGTCAGAGAGGGCGGCAGCAAGTCTTGGCCCCTTTGTACTGGCGGTATGCGCATGTGCAGTAGCCAGAAAAACATTTTCTGTGTTATTTGAAACCAACAACAAGTTACATAATCTTTGTCAAATTATACCAGCGATTCTAAATATGCATTTTAAACGTTAATTTCTCTTTCAGGTTCAGATATACAGGTCTCTTCCAATTCAAAGTGAAAGAAGTCTGGTCTTGTATGGCTGGCAATAACTGCCTGGTGGAGTTACCAAGATGGGGCAGAGTGAACAGACTGATCTAATAATGACTTTTGTTATTCATCGCAGACTGGACTTCACGCTCTTTGCGCCACAGAAACAATCGTCAATCACAGACTATTTCTCAAATTTGCGTGAATGAATAGAAACCGTACATGTACGTACATGTTTATGTAGATCATAAATGTGATTATACGATCACTCGGGCTTCTCAGTAAAACACAATGTCATCATCAGGTATGAATGTCCATTTTTTTGCAACCACGTTCGATCTCCAAACTCACCTCTCACCAAAAATAGCCATGAAAACAAAAGTGGGCGAGATAACGAGTTTAGACTGTATGTATAAATGTATGTTATGGAATAAGAGTTTTTTTCATGCTGAAAACAACCAGTTATATTCAACAATCTCTCTGGTGCATCACACACGCACATACACACACACAATAAATTAGAGACAGGTGCAGGATCACACTTACAGGCACGAGCTTCCAGTACCATTTGGAGGGAGACTATCCAACAGGAAGGGAGAGGGCAAAGAGACAAACAGGAAGAGCAGCAAAATGCCAAAGGTGAGCAGTTAAGAGTCAGACAGGGTGAAAGAATATAATAGAATACAACAAAGTAGAATGGAATAGAACAGAAGGATTGATTGAAGATTGATTTGCTCTAATCTGATCAGCAATTAGGGATAAATCGAGCAGTCACACACTCAGTGGACAAGCCAATCCAGGGCCAGCGCATGCCATTCTGGCACTCTAGGCAAAACCAGAGATGTTATCAGTATTAGAGACAGTCACTTGTGGAAAATGAAACAAGACGGGGGCAGTGGTCAGACCGGACAATACCATAGTCACATAGTAGTTTAGATACTTTGCACAGTGTTTTATTTTAAACACCAATATTAAATAAAACACAATATGAAAACACTGAATAGTAATTCTTATCTCTCTATCTTTTATAGAACTTGAAACACTTGCTGACAACAAAAGTGCAAACGTTACCATGTTGTTTTCTGCCTTACAGGACCACAATTCTCTTCTCTGGCAATGGGTGTCCCAAGGGTTTGCTTGTACTAGTTTTCCGTCATTCAGCCGTGAAGAAGATTGCTTTAAGACAGATTTTTATTTCCTATTATAATTCTGAAAAAGTAAAGGTTTGTATACTTTTACCACTCTAAGTGCCTTCAATGGGCGCACAAGTGTCAGAACCTGACCTTGGAGCATCATTTAAAGGAACAGGCACTCAAAACCAGTCGTTCTGAACAGTGACATTTTGGCCAAAGCATGTCACAGACATTTCATTAAGACCACAGGGACCGGTGTTAACTAGTGGAAAATGGGTATATGTCACCTTTTAAATGATTTTCCGAGACCGGGAGGAAAACCAGGATGTCAAGGTCGTACCATAAAATCAAACCTTCTATTTTGCAGAATTAGACATGATGAACATGGTGAAGCACAAGCAATTCTATTGCTTTACAGTGGATGTCACCAGACAAAAGGCACTGTGATGCTAAAACTGCATTCCCTGCCCTGAGTGAGGAGACTTTTGTACACAACCGTTCTGCCTCCTTTAACATAGAACTACAAAACCCATAAAACTTCTAAATGTTTCTAAGTAACAGAAGAGTGTTGCGTTGGTATGTATGGCGCCCCTCTACAAATTTGCCTAGTGGGCTTGGTTGGATGCGCTGGCCCAAAAAACAATTAAGTAGAACGTTGCAGGCTTGCATGCTAAACAGGATTCCTATAATTGGGAGAGTATTTCTGGTACAGTGTGTGATTACCTTCTGATGACATGGTGAGTCCATCAGGTGCTGTTTCAGTTTGAGCTCTTTCTCACAGAGCTCCCTGGTTCTTGAAATGACCTTCAGCCCAAACGGACACAAGTTTAAAGTTTAGAACGTCATGCCGAGAGGAGAAAAGCATGTTTGCAGTAAAAATTTAATAACCTAGATCTGCAACTTAACAGTACACACATTATATACAAATACACAGTGGTCTGCTCACAATACTGAGTTCACAATTTGATTTTCTCACAATTATCAATTTTATAATCCTTTTCATTTCTGAAGTGTAAACCATGGAAAACAATGCACATTTCTTATGTAAGTTTTTAAACAAAAATTAAAATCATTTTAATAGTTAGACATATAAATAACTACGTGCTATCCTAAACTGAAAATCACAGTAAATAAACAAGCTCACTGTGTTAAAATATCAAATACAGTGGTACCTCGGTTCTCGTTGTTCATTCGGTCCAGAAGGCTTGTCAAGAACCGAGCAAATTTTTCCCATAAAGAATAATGTAAATTGAATTAATCCGTTTCAGACCCCAGAAAATCCACACTGTATAAGGCATTATATTCATTAATGGAGCTGTATTGTACAGGTGCTGCCTGATTTACTATGGGGATATGTTCCGACAAATCCATCATAAGTTAAATGTATCATTAACCAATGAGATTAAAATCATCTATACTGTATCACAACAGAGCCTATTACCACTTTCATTACCCTACAGTTGGCCAAAATCATTAACACAAAGCTTATTTTATAATAAAAGTGTTAAATCTAATTTAGTGAGTAATGGATTGAAAGTGAAACGTAAAAGCAAAACACTTACTCTATTGGTGAACTCCGGGCGCTAGCAGCTAATGCTACCCGCTCAGCCTGAAAGCCAGTTTTCCTTTCAGTTGGCTGTCATTACTAACCATTTTAGAACCCATGGAGAATTATTTGCACTAAGAAAACAGTACTGTAGATGTAAAAATAAAGAAAAACACAATAATCAGCGCAGATCCTCACTTAGCAAGGGCTATTTTGAATCACTGAGTCGAGTGAATCGTGAATTGAGTTTCGACTGAAACCAGTCATGAAACTGAAAATTACATTTTCTGTTTTCTCTCTGAGGTGTGTTCCTGTACCAGTTCCTGCCCCACACATGATGTTCATCTGCTTCAGCTTCACTCAAGCTGCTTCTGTCATCAGCTCCAGCCCCACCATACCCGGGCCACACCAGAGGGCAGTAACTCTCTCCATCCTCCGGTTATCTATGACGTTCCTGCTTAGACTCAAGATCCTAGAGTGACTCTGTGTATCGGACTACTTAATGCCGATGTGCATATTATACATTTTATTTGAACTATGACTCCATGACTTATTAGTTTAGATAAATTAGTTTATTCTTACATTTATCATCTACACCGCCCAAGGAGGTTGGGTCCCTTTTTGAGTCTTGGTCCTCCCAAGGTTTCTTCCTCATAACACTTAGGGAGTTTTTCCTTGCCACTGTCGCCCTAGGCTTGCTCAATTTGGGACTGGACATAGATATTAGAAGATAACCTAAAATTGTAAAGTTGCTTTGAGACAATGCTCCATTGTAAATAGCTCTATATAAATACATCTGACTTGACTTGTGTGGCTCGACACATACAAATTTAAGCAAGTGCGCAGAGTACCGAGCAAACAAGGAGAGCTGAGACACATTTTTCTAGTCAAAATGCGTCGAGAACCGAATGCGACAAGTTCCAAGGTGGACGAGAACCGAGGTACCACTGTATATTAAAATGTATCCAATTTCCACTGTAGAACGAAATATACGCCAGATATAAAGTACGATTGCACCCTCAAACAACAGATGTTATGAAGAGGACGCATGTGATATCTAAAAGATGCACATCAGATTTTTGCAGATTGTTGTTATTCTACTTTTTCATTTTCTGAATTTGTAACATTTCAATTCAGGCTGAAAGTCAAAAACAACATAACTATTTAAACAGGGTATAATGCATTTCTGTGGGCACTGTATAAACACAGGCATACGGGAACAAAAAATGTGTTCCTGCAGGACCACGTGGAACCTTTAACATCAACACTGCTGACCTTGTTGATCCAGAAGAGCATGGCCTCCTCCATGTGCAGTGGCAACTGCACCTCTTTGGAAGAACTAAAAGCAGAGAAGCGTTTGATGCTCAACACCACCCGTTCTACACTCATCATCTCCACCGTGCACGCCATCATCAGAGCATCAATAAGTGGGATGTGGGAGCTCTGTGTACACATGCAGACAAAACATCAGAAACCATTCATAAAGCCAAAATTCAGTTATGAGATATTCTCAAAACAATTCATGTGTCTAAATCATCAGGTGTGCCGTGGAAGATTATCCAATTTCACCTGATTGGTATTCAAAGCCAGCAGTGTGTAGTGACAGGCAGAACAATTACATTCTCTACCACTAGAAGGCAGTAAGACATCAGCTTTGTGTTCAACTAAACAGGCCCAAGTTTCACAGTCAGTAAATAAATTTAGCCTAGATTTTCATTATATTTCATTCACTTTATCTTCTGCTTAATCCTGGACAGGGTTTTGGGAGAACTGGTGCCTATCCAGCGGCACAGGGTGCAAGGCAGGAACAATGCTAGACAGGGCGCCAATGCATTGCAGGGCACACACAACCTAGGGCCACTTTAGTGTAGTCAATTAACCGAATGCATGTCTTTGGATTGTGGGAGAAACTCGGAGCACCTGGAGTAAACCCATGCGGACATAGAGAGGACATGCAAACTCCACACAGAAAGACCCAGACCGCTTCACCCAGGAACCTTTCGCTGTGAGGCGACAGTGCTACCCACTGAGCCACGTGCCACTGTCTGTAGCTTCTATTAGATAAACTGGTTATTTCTGAGGATGGTGTCAGGTGCTGTGACCTCCCGTGGTAAGAAAGTCTGGCCATGTGTCTGAATATAATAAAATCCCTTTTACATTGTATAGAATAATGAAATGTAGATACTAGAGATGAACCGACTGAGCGATCACTCTCATGTAACCGATCGAGGCCGATATTCGAAAATAGTGAAGAAAATGCAGAGAGACTTTATTTTCCTGCATTAGAACTTGAAGCTCATAAAGTGGGACTCTCGAGGATCTAAAAACAAAGATGCTGAGATTCAGTGAGGGTGGGGCCATTTATGAGAAGATGAAAACTTTGTTTACAGGTTTAAAACTGCAGTTCCTTAGTGGAACTGGGATTAAAAACAAAAAGATGCGGCTACCATGTGCACTGCTCAGACACTTTTTGTTTGCAAGTATTTAAACATCAGGTTATCTGGTAATAAATGTTAAGTGGAACAAAACTTTTAACATTTTTCTTTATTTATTAAAAACAGAGAGAGTGCAAACAGTGCATTTAAAACTTAAATAAATGTTCATTTAAGTTCAGCAATTAAGCCAGTACATGTCCAGGCCCGTCTGAAGTTTGCCAGAGAGCATATGGATGATCCAGAAGAGGATTGGGAGAATATCATGTGGTCAGATGAAACCAAAATAGAACTTTTTGGTAAAAACTCAACTGGAAGAAGAGATTGCTGAGTTGCATCCAAGAAACACCATACCTACGTGGAAGCATGGGGGTGGAAACATTCATGCTTTGGGGCTACTGTTTTTCTGCAAAGAGGACCAGGACGACTGATTACGTGTTAAGGGAAGAAGAACGGGGCCATGTATCGTGAGATTTTAAAGCCAAACCTCATTCCATCAGTGAGGGCATTGAAGATGGAACATGGCTGGTCTTCCGCATGACAAATGATCCCAAACACACCGCTCGGGCAACAAAGAGTGGCTCCGTATTATTTAAAAAGATTTTGCAAGGTCCTGGAAGTGGCCTCCTCCCAAACAGTCTCCAGACCTCAGCCCCATAGAAAATTTGTGGAGGGAGTTGAAAGTCCGTGTTGCCCCAAAACATCACTGCTCTAGAGGAGATCTGCATGGAGGAATGGGCCAAAATACCAGCTACAGTGTGTGCCAACCTGGTGAAGACTTACAGGAAACGTTTGACCTCTGTCATTGCCAACAAAGGTTATGTTACAAAGTATTGAGATTAACTTTTGTTATTGACCAAATACTTATTTTCCACCATAATTTACAATTAAATTCTTTAAAAATCCTACAATGTGATTTCCTGTTTTTTTTTTTTTCATTTTGTCTCTCATAGTTGAAGTGTACCTATGATGAAACTAAATACTTTTTTGCCCCACTGTATTTAGAATAATGTAAAATATCTTACTATAACTTTTGTTAAAAGGGTAAAACAGGATGCTTTCCTTTCCTTTTAATCAATTTTCATTCAGTACTTAACAATCGATCACACAGTGTGCCCAGAGTTCCTGTTTTGGCCAAAAAAGATTTTATTTCATTGCAGTAACTGCAAAAACCCTGTATTTTAATTTCCTCTTCTATTAATGAATGTAAAGTAAATGTGTTATATGTGGCTTCTGTTTTGTAAAAACACAGTGCTTGTGTTGGTTACAGGATTAGCATGTAATCAATATTCTTATTGATTACATGAGCATCAACAGATACGTTGGAATCAGTGAAAAATGTATAATAACTGTGCTGCTCTAAAACCAATTACACAAAGAGGCAAGCAGACACACACACACACACACACACACACACACACACACACACACACACACACAGGCTGTGAGCAGATGGTAATCCTGTGGCTGGTCTCCCCTACTCACACACACACACACACACACAAAATCTATTGTCTCTCAAAGCTTAAAAAGTCAAAGGTCAGCGGTCTAACACTCTCACCATCCTGATGGGGGCCGAGGCGAGGTCATGGTGTGTGACGGGTGTGCCGTCAGGCTCGAGGACGTGAATGGAGTGGCGGGCGAGCACCTGCAGGACAGAGTGGTGCGTATGGCACGTGGCTGACTGCTCGCTCAGCGAGAGGAACATACACACGCGTGAGTAGAGCTCTGCCGAGAGCAGCAGCTCTAGCACCGGAGGCTTGATGTGTTCAACACCATACTGATCGACATAGAATGGGTCTCTCAGATCAGCCGGGACACAATCTGGAAAAAAAAAACAAAGAGATAGTATAGATTATTCAAACAAATGCAAAGCAGAGTGGGGGTGACAGAAGTGAGAGTGCAAGGTAGACAGGGGTGACATAAGGCGATATGTCAAAAATAGAGGATAAAATCAATTTATGCATGAAAGAACATTTCTACAGTGGTACCTCGTTTCTCTAATTCATTCCAGAAGGCTTATCGAGAACCAAAAACGACAAGCACCAAGCAAATTTTTCCCATAAATTGAATTAATCTGTTCCAGACCCCCAGAAATTCCACACTGTATTAGGCATTATATGCATTAATGGAGTAGTATTGGACAGGTGCTCCCTGATTTACAATGGGGAGATGTTCCAACAAATCCATCATAAGATAAATGTATCATAAACTAAAAAATTCTACGAGTGTTTGGTTTATCATAGCGGAGACAAGGCTGAAGTTGGCTTCTTATTCGCATACCTTAAATGGGTGCAGTTACATTATAGAGCCTGTGGATGAAGATTCCGCCTCATGATCAGTTTCAAGTTCATGGTTTAAACACTTACATTAACCTACAGTTGGGCAAAATCATTAACACAAAGCTTATTTTATAATAAAGTGTTGAAAAATCTAATGTGATTTAGTGAGTAATGGATTAAAAGTGCAGAACACTTATTCTGTTGGTTAGCTAACTGCAGCCTGTGTTCTGGAGCATTCAATTCCTGTTTTGCTTTCGGTTTGCCTCTTATAAACTAACCTTTTTAGAACCCATCGATATTTATTTGCACTAAGAATACAGTATGTAGATGTAACAATAAAGAAAAACAATAAATATAGCACAGATCTTCACTGAGCGAGAGTTATTGTGAATCTGAATCACTCTGTACCGAATCGTGAATCAAGTTCCGAGGTGGTCAGGAACTGAGGTACCACTGTACTACACAACAGAAGTGATGCTGACAAAAAAAAAAGTCTTGATACTTTGTGATTTTTTCGATAATAATAATTAGCCGATACTTTGCAGGTGTAGTTCCTCTGTCTAAGTAAACCGCCTAAAATTTGTTTTAAATACACAATATTATTTTTTTTAATTATTCTACCCATTTTACTTTCTAAGCGATAGGATATCATAACTTTCACATGAAATGAAGCAAAAGAATACAGGGTCAGAACTCAGTGAAATATAACTGTATGCAGCATATAAGTCAAAGCTAATAATATAGATACCTCAGGTGCTCGTTTATTTAAAGATTAGAGTTTCTACTGTTTGACCATTAATCTTATTAAACATTTTAGGATTAAATGATGTAACTTTCATTATTAATAAACATGTGCAACTTGAACAATATAGGGTTTTATTGAACTACTGCAAAGTTCCATGCTAACTGCAACTAGCAACATAAACTTACAGCATGTTAGACTCTAAAGTATTTTAACTGTAAATTATTAATGTATAACTGCATATTTTGCATAGTGTATTGCATTTTTTTTGTTCATCCTGGTCTTTGGGTTACCGTGAACAAATCAGTAGGAGTAGCGTGTTAAGGCATTTCTTCTGGATGCTAAAAATAAAAGAAACACAACACAAACCTAGCAGACTTTTTGAAAACACAGATAACACGCTCGATCGTGGTTCAAGGAAAGCAACCAAATCCCCCCCCCCCCCCCCCGATTATTCCCTACCCCCCCTGTTTTTTTTTTTGTAGGAGTAGCGTGTTAAGGCATTTCTTCTGGATGCTAAAAATAAAAGAAACACAACACAAACCTAGCAGACTTTTTGAAAACACAGATAACACGCTGATCGTGTTCAAGGAAGCAACATCCCCGATATCTACCCATTAATTCCGGTCTAAAATTAGTCAGTGTGGAACGAAAAAAAAATCAATAGGCACTGAGGCTCATTTTAAAACAGGGTTGCTCTGCATCTGCCAGGAATGTGAAAGGGGTGATTAAAAACAATGTCTGATCTGCCTATCTATTTTAAAGTATGCAGCAATTAAATTAAGTTTTATTCTAAAATCAAAGACTTTTTCAACCAATCTAAATCCAAACGTACAGTTAAATATCCTAATCTACTACAAAGTATTTACGCAATATATACATTTGCTACCATATAAAAACCTCGTAAATATCCACTGAACAAATGAAAGGTTAGGACACTTAGGCAGTAGGTTGACCCTGAATACTTATAATCAGATGAAACATTAACGTATGGTGAAATTGCAGGTTTATTGATTGCTGGGGAGGTGGGTTGCTGATGCCTCATGTGACACCTCTTGGCTGTGTTACCTTCAACTTTCTACCCATGCTGCTATAGCTAATGCTGCCAGAGTCTCATGCTACACATGGCATCAGTGGTTGTTAATAGACTATGCTCTTAATCAATTACTAACTACATTTGCTCTTTTCTCTCTGAGCTTGTGTAGTTCCAGACCCATACACTAAGATGTTCCTCCGCTTCAGGACCACTCAAGTTGTTTCCGTCATCGGCTCCAGCCCCACCAAGCCCGGACCACGCCAGAGCCCACACTCACTCCCAACTCCGGTTGGCTGTGGATGATGTGCCACCAAGGACTTTCCCGCCGAGGACTCAAGATCCAGAGTGACTGCGTATCGGACTAAATAATGCCAATATGCATATTTTTATGTTATTTAATTAAATATTTTATTTATCTGTTAATATTTACTAAGTTTCTGTTTTTGAACTATTACTTGTCAGGCTCAGGGCAAGGACAGACAAGAGAGGCAGATGTAAGTGCAAATGTCCTGGGTTTATTTACAAGTGACATGGTGAATAAACAATAATCGAACCTAAACTAAAACTAAGTACAAAACAAGCTAAACCAACAGACCAAACAGACAGAGGCAGACAAAGCTAATAAGAACAACTAAGAAATAATAACACACAGTGAACAGCTAACAAACAACACAATATAACAAGAAACTAATCAAACTAACAACAGACAAGACGAGAGCAAACACAGGAAGGGCTAACGCTAACAGCAAACATTAAGCTAACAGGCTAAGACAAACAAGGAATCTAAACAAAGAAACTAAGGTAAACGCATAACAGAGCAGGACACCGAGTTATTATTATCCTGTATTTTGTTTTAACTAAAAGCAATCCAGTCCAGTTTATACTAAAATCATTTATTTATTTTATATGTCTGATTTCTTTGGAATGAATGTTATTACATTCAGTCCTCAAAGAGCAGAAGGTCTGACTCCTTGGCAGGAGTAAACCCATGTCTACTATATCTGTGGTCACCAATGGGTTGCCACTTTCGGATTCTAGACCAACCAATTCTAGATCGAAAGAAGCAATTTAGTCAGACGATTGCTCAAAATGGACCACACAGACTTAGGAGTAAATTAAGTCTTCACAATGGTACATATTACAGCAAACTCTTAATCCACAAAACAATTTCATGCCACCTTTATAAAAATCTACAAAAATGTTGTGTTTCATTCTCAACTTGCTGCACCTCTGCAATTATTATAATTATATACAGTATAAAATGACTGTGTTCTAAATAAGTCATCTCACTGTGAGACACCAATCATATTTCTAAAAAGATTTAAAAGTATCCCATAGTACCCCATTATTCACTATAAATGGCACAGATAGGACCCCCTCCACTCAAATTCTGCAGTAAAACCGAGCTGGATTCTGATGTTCACGGCAAAACGAAGACAGCAACAAGCGATCTTTGGATTTTAGAAGACCAAAATGTCAACAGTCAACTAATCTGATTAGAGCAGAAGGAAGATTAACCAGGGGAAGGCTGTCTGGACTGAAGGTGGGGGGGAGGGAGGGGGGACGACTGTGTGTGACTGTGTGAAATAGTGTTAATTGTGCTGCAATATTCAGCTATGGTTATACTCATGAATTATAAAAGGATACAATAATAATAGGTCTAATGATGATGATGATGATAATAATAATAACAATAATACAGTGGACCAAACGCCTCTTCACTCGATCAATTCGGACATCAAACAGTCAATTTGATTTTTTTGGCCTCTAAACAGGAGCACCCTAAATAAAACACTCAGTGGTGAGATCTTCCAAAGATGATGCACATAATCCATTCCAGTCGGTTGCAATAATGCACCAATATGGTATGCCAATCGCCATAGAACCCAAAAGGTGAAGAAGAACCAGGGTGCGCTCATGGGCATATTATTTTATTATTATATTATCAATTACCGGTACTATGTTATATCAGTCTGTGGGTGCGATTTCAGACACCCCCTCAGTTTTGGCGCTGCTGTCCCAGTGACAGGACATGCCAAAACTGCGTTCGCCTCAATGGCTATAAAGTTTCACTTCATTGTCACTCGTTTCATGTTTTTATATTTCAATCGTTTCATGTATTTATTGATTATTATTACTGTATTAAATCCCCTTACTTCATTCATGCTTCATCATTAATTATATAGGTGTAAAAAACAAGTATTGAAGGATTGATGTTATTTACATTACTACTTATGGGGAAATTTGATTCCAACTTTGAACGCCATCCTGGAATCAATTAAGTTCGAAGTAGCTCAAATGGCTGGGTTTTTTTTTTTTTTTGGTCTTTTTTTTATTTAAATCAACTTGTGACTTCTAACACCTATCACCAAAAATATCTAAATGATGACAACCAAAGCACTGTGCAAGCTATTCTATTAAGAGGCCCATTTATGTCACCTGTAAATATTAAGGCAAGTTTTACATATTAAAATGAGATTTGAGAACCGTAAGCATAATTTTTAAATGCTTCAAAAATGACTTTCACTGTCTGAATACCACTGCTCTCAGCAAAACCTAAATGTGTTATTATCTGACGGATTCATCCCGGTCAATCTCAGCGGCTGTGGATAAGCATTTCACAAACCATTTCGGTCCAAATGAAGCAATCTGATCTTTAACCATATCATGAAAGTTTGTGAAAGGGTCATCGTTTTGTCCATACCAGACTACTGCATGGATTAAATCTTCTATATGTTGTATGATCAAAATAACAGTCTATTGCAAATTGAGAGCTTGGAACAAAAGCAGCATCTTTCCTGTCACGTTTGTGTGTTTGTGTGTGACCTGATGTGTGTAGCGCTCCTCTCATTAATAAATAATGCTTCAAGTTCGGAAATAGGTCAGGTGGACATGTGCATGTCCTCATGTCGACTAACCCCACCCTTCGGCCAGACAAAAGCCCCAGTAGTAAGGACGCTTATAGTCTGGACTCAAGAGGCCATTGTTTTTTCACCTTTTCAACCTGATCCTGTGAAAAGGTGATGTAGTCGTGCTCTGGAACATCCAGCCTGGTTCCAGTACCAAAAAAGCGTTAAAGAATACAGACCAGTGACCTCCACGTCTTAAATGATGAAGATTCTGGACAGGGTTGTTCTGATTAACCTCAGCTTAGTGGCTTGTTCGTTACAAGACCCCTGCTGTCTGCTTATCAACTACAGGTTGGTAAATACAGAGGACACATCTCTACTGGGACAAAGCTGTATTGTAAAGGTCATGCTCTATTACTTCTGCAGAGACCTTAACATGATAGATATATTATACAGACAAAAGCTTATAGACACCACAAAAGCCTTTGTTTGCTTTCCATTAGTTTTTGGAACAGGACTGTGAGGTCAGCTTCTGATGTTAGACAATAAGGACTGGATCACTTTTGGCAATCCAGTGCTTTTTCAAGGTGTCTGAAGGAGTTGAGGTCAAGATTCTCACTCAAAGTTGGTAAACCAAGTGAGTGTTACTGAAATAGCAGAGCTTAGTAATTAGAAGGGGTGCCCACAGACTTATGTCTATATAGTGTAGTTATATAAGTTATAAGAATCTAAGATCTAAGTGCACTGTCAAAGTCACCTGGTTCGCCAAGTACCCAGAGAAGGGCCCGGGTTCAAATTCCACCTCTGCCATCTTGAGCTAGCCCATTAACCCACAATTGTTTGGATGGTATCAGTTGTAAGGTGTTCTGGAAAAGGGCATCTAGAACAGTTTGAACATGCACTATACCCTGTCAGACCAGGGGTCAAGCAGCAGTAACGTCCCACAAGGGACAGTCCAGTCTCCTTTTCCGGTCACAACATTTACAAAAGAATCCCCAGCTCATCCTTGTAAGGGTTGTGAATGAGGGTGAGGCTGAGGTATATTCATTCATTCATTCATTCATTCATTCATTGTCCCATCCACTTATCCTAGTAAGGGTCGTTGGAGAGCCAGCTGGCACCACAGGGCACAAGGCAGGAACAACCCTAGACCGGACATCAATTCATCATAGGGCACACACACTCACACACTAAGGAGCACCAATTAGCCTAACACACGTCGCTGGAATGTGGGAGGAAACAAGAGTACTCAGAGAAAACCCATGTGAAAACAGGAAGAACATGCAAAGCCCACACAGGCAAAGCCCAGGGTCGAGATCGAACCAGGGATCTCAGAGCCGTGAGGGTACAGCGCTAACCGCCCTACTAACTATCTAGATATCACACACCATTCCGCCCTACCCCAAACACGTCTTCGGTAAAGAAATAACATCCTAATCATGGTTGCAAATTTAAAAGCAGGCATGTAGGGCGTAGCACTCAAATGTCAGAATAATGGATGGACTTACTTTTTGATAAATAGCATTACTTTCTAAAAAATTGGCGCACAAGACAGAGAAGTTAGACGTCTGCAAGCCACACCAAAGCAAGTCAAGTGTGGTTAGGACCTCAGAGACTCCCCTCAACTGCCAAGATAATTCTGATGTCAACTAATGGGTCTGTGAGTGAAGAGTGAGCTCATACTAGGATTTACATCAAAACAGCCATAACAGTAAAACCTCCTGCCTAATAATGTGCAGGATCCCTTCTAGACTCCATGAGACCTCTGTGTCCTGTGGTATCTGGCAAGGTTTCCCAACAAAAACATTACCAGGATCTACTGGGGATTCTCACACATAACCATTCTGTAGTTTTACAGAGGATGGTCAGAAAAGAGAACATATCCAGTGAGGGACAGTACTCTGATGAAACATGCCTTGTGATGCCAGAGGTGGGGAGACATTTTGGGCCCCTTAATGCCACTTGAGCGTCGTTTAACACCACAGCTACCCGAGCTTGTTTCTGCCCATGTCATCCCTTTATGACCACAGGTTCCCATCTTCTGACGGCTACTTCCAGCAGGATAACCACAAAGCTCAAACCATCTCAGGACTGGTTTCTTGAACCGATAACGAGTTCACTGTTACTAAAATGGCCTCCACAGCACAGATCTCAACCACTAGAGGCACATTGGGAATGTGGGGAAGGGAGATTTGCATCATGGATGTAAAGGCGCCGACAAATCTGCAGCAGCTGTGTGATGCCACAATGTCAATAGGATCAGGAATCGCTGATCTCCCCCTTGTTTTCTTTTTTTTTTTTTAGGCCCTTGTTCTTCCCCCGCCTACTAATATCTCCGACCCAGGCTTCATTTTGTGCCTGTTATCTTTTCATATGCATTCTGTTTTACCCCCCTCATCACCATGACACCGTCATTTATTTTATGCCCCCCTTTTTCTAGCACTATATCCTTATCCCTTGCTCTCCCTTACCTCCCCCCCGTTCTCTCCACAGAACACACTATACTTCTCTCCCCACCCTTCCGTCTTGACTCGATCATCACGAGCCACTTTCCGCTTTTTTTTTTACTCCCCGCGTGTCCACCCTGCAGTCTTCCTTCGTCTTTCTCTAGCCTCTCAGTATCTGCCTTACTCTTCCTCGACCCCCCCTCCTCCCTCCGCCCTACCCTCGCCCGCTTCTCACTTATTAATTCCTTCTTCACCCCCGGAAAGTTTCCGAACCTTGCGTGATCTATGCCATGAAAGAATCAAGCCCAGGGGCGGTTCAAATCAGTACTAGTCTTAATAAAGTGGCTTCAGGATGCTTCACAACACATACAAGCATACGTAACAAACACAAACAAGTATTTTAGTCCAGAGATTAGTGATGTCAACTGCTGTTGCTGTTAATTCTACAACCCAATTAAACTGCTACTTTTCTGATGTAATGCCTTTACACACATACACACAACCTTTAATAATCTTACATGTAGATTTTGTTGTGTCATTATTACAAAGTGTAAATAACTGCATTACTAAACTTTACTTTCATTACTTAAAACAGTTTGTTGTTTTTCTTTGTCTCTCTCTCTCTCTCTCTCTCTCTCTCTGTCACACACACACACGTATTTAACATGTATTTAAGTCCAGAGATTAGTGATGTCACACTGCTGTTAATTCTACAGTCCAATTAAACTACTACTTTTCTGATGTAATGCCCTTACACACATACACACAACCTTTAATAAGCTTACATGTAGATTTTGTTGCGTAATTATTGCAATCTCAAGGTGTAAATACCTGCATTACTAAACTTTATTTTTAGCATTCCATTCAGCTTGCTCTTTTTCTTTGTTTATCTCTCTCGCTCTCTCTCTCTCGCTCTCTCACTCACACACAGACATGTATTTAAGTCCAGAGATTAGTGATGTCACATTGCTGTTGATTCTACAGTCCAATTAAACTTCTACTTTCCTGCTTCGTGAAAACATGCCTTCACACACACACACACACACACACACACACACACACACACACACACACACCCCCACCCACCCACCCCTTTAATACTAACTTACAATGCATTTTGTTGTAGATTTCCTAATTCTGAATCATCTTAGAAACGATCCAGGAAGACAGACGAGATGCTTCACAACACACAAGCATACGTGTGTGAACACACACAGACATGTATTTTAGTCTAGAAAATAGGGATGTCACTGTTAATTCTACAGTCCAATTAAACTACTACTACTTTTCTGCTTTAATGTCCTTACACACACACACACCTTTAATAACCTTACAAACAGTTTGTTGCGTAACTGTTACAAATCTCAATGTATAAATAACTGCACTGCTAAACCTTACTTTTAGCATTCCATTCGGCTTGCTCTTTTTCTTTATTTATCTCACTCACACACACACACACACACACACACACACACACACACACACACACACACACACACACACACACACACACACACACACACACACACACAAAGGCGCTGTCAGGCTTAAAGCCAGGAACCAACCACACTCAGCCAGCCACAAGGGCTGACTTACAATCTGGGAACAAGCACCTTTCCCTTTTCCATCTTATTCTCTCTAACACACACTCAAAGACACACACACACACATGCACAGACATGCCAGAGACAGAACTGAATAGGCAAAGCGACATTTACCTTCTCCGTAAGCTTTCGCAAAGAGCCAGCGGAGGTTGGCATCGATTTTAGCCCGGGCCGAGTCATAAAGGGCCTCTGGTGGTACGATTTTGATCTCGAGGCCACCATCCCCATCCACCATCTGCATCCATTCTACAAAAACAAATCAATCAACTCATTCATACACACATAAATTCGACCAGGGCATGAGATAAATACTCAGAACCTGTTTGGGTCAGTAGTCATTTAACAAACATCACACTGCAACTAAATGTTATTTAATCTCTTATGTGCAGTGTTTATAGACTTTATATTGGGTACACCTGTTCAACTACACTTTAATGCAAATACCTGATCCGCCAGTTACAATGGCAGCACTAAAATGCATTATGTATGTAGACATTGTCAAAGACACCTACTGAGGTTCAACACCGAGCATCAAAATGGGGAAGAAAGGTTTAAATTAAGGCAGCTCTTGAAGGCAAAAGGGGGTCCAACCTGGTACTAGCAAGGTGTACAGAGCAGGGTCATTGAGTGCTTAAGGGCATAAAAGTCAGCATGCTCTCCTTGAATCAGTTCTAAACCTTCTCTGGGCATCAACATCAGCACAAAAGCTGCGCATGCATCTTCAAGCCCTTCAGGCATTAGATCCATCGCCGAGCAGCTGCACACAAGCCTATCACCAATTACAATGCCAAGCATCAGATGGAGTGGGTTAAAGCACGTTGGACTCTGGAGTAGTGGAACACGTTCTGTGCAATTGAACATGGATGTGGAAAATCATGCTTCTCTATCTGGCAGTCTGATGGACGAGTCTGGGTTTGCCTGACTGTGCTGTGCCACTGACAACTGTAAAGTTTGGTGGAGGGATAATGCTATGGGTTTTTTTTCGGGGAGGCCTAGCCCCCTTAGTTCCAGTGAAGAGAAAACATAATGCTTCAGTATACTGAGGACATTTTGGACAGTTGTCTGCTTCCAACTTTGTTTGGGGAAGGCCATTTTTCTCTTCCAGCATGCCTGTGCTCCAGTGCACAAACTAAGAAAAGTCCAAAAAGGGCATGATTGTGGGAAGTGTGTGATAGAACCTTTCTGGCCGAACAGAGCCATCACTTCAACCCCATCTACCACCTTTGGGATGAACTATAATGGAGATCACAGGCCAGGCCCTCTTGTCCAAACATCAGTGTCTGACTTCACAATGCTCTTCTGGATGAATGGGCAAAAATCCCCACAGCCACGGTACAAAATCTTACAAAAGCCTTTTCAGGAGAGTGGAAACCGTTATAGCTGCAAAGGGGGACCAAACTCCATAACAATGCCTATGGATTTACAATGGGATGTCATAAAGGCTCCTGTAGGGCGTGTATAGGTGTCCCAATACTTTTTGTCCACACAGGGAAATGTTGCTCGTTGTCTGGATAAACAGTAAAATGAATTGAAAACATGGACATTCATTATGTATAACAGTCCTATCATTTCTTTGGGATAAAACATAGGGAGAGGAGGTTTAGCCACAAATGACATTTATTAGGTAGAGTCCGCGTGAATGAATGAATGGATAGATGGATGGATAAATAACAGTAGTAATAGCGTTAACACCTGACAGTTTCCAGCAAACCGCGCAAGAAATCAAAAATAAAAACACACATGAATCGAATTACCTTAGATATGGAAGAATCCAGCTCCCAGTATCTGAAGAAACGCAAATGATATTTCCTGAACGTCAGTTTATATTGAAAAGGTGTAAAATCGGCTCTCCCCGCTACGACCAACAACAGCCTTCCAATCCAACACTTGCGCGCCATCCGCTACATGACAACCAATAACACGACCACCAAAACAACAGAACACAAAAAAACCGGGTTCAAGGCGAAAATGTTCAGAAACGGAGGCATATTGCTAAGCGGTTCGACCACCATGGTCACTAACGAACGAATTGAGCGTTGCATGTCGCTGAAGAAGCGGCTCTTCTTGGATTGAGCAGGTTTGTATGGAAAGCCCAACGGGTCCAACGAGCACTCGCGCTAATGAACTAGCGGACTACGCATGCAGTGGATCGCGACTCTATGGTTCAGCCTATGGGACAATAGCTGGTAGTATATAAATTTCCATATGACAACTGGTTCTTTTGTTTCATTTATCGATTTATATTATTTATTTTATCAAAGTCTGTTTGATAAAACGTCAATATTTTTGATGTATTATGCGGCAAATTGCAATTCTCCTCAGGTACAGTAATTTTGTTTACATAGTACCACATTCTAGGTTAGCTGACACAGAGTTTAGAGGGTTCGTTTTTTTATTTTTTATTTTTATACAGTTTCCCTTGCTAAATTTAGGCATAAATGGCTACACAAGACATGACAGACGAGAAGGCATTATACTTTGTCAAATTGCTGTCAAGTACACAATCAAGGGCGTCATCTTAATGGGCACCACGGACCAGTAGAATGTCGCTGTGCCCCACTAAAGTCATGACAGTAAAAAAGTCAGTTTTGATTGCTGAGCACGACTACAGGGCATGCCACACAAATTCACTACAGGCACTACATTTCCCATAATGCCCCAGCATCTTTCCCAACAGCTGAGGCAGCTAACACTTTCAGTCACAGCCAGTTTCTTTTGTTTTTTATAGTATATAGCTATGTTGGAGATGGAGCTGCCAGGGCAAGAGACGGAGAGGAAGACCAAAGAGGAGTTATTTGGTTGTGGTGAATGAAGATATGCAGGGAGTTGGGGTGAGAGTAGAGGACGTGGAGGACAGGGTGAAGTGGAAACTTTTAAACTCGCTGTGGCGACCCCCTGATAAAGGGAGAAGCCGAAAGAAGAAGAAATAAGGAAGAAGTAGAAAGAAGTAATATAGCTATATGTATTGGCTAGCCACTTAGAACTGTATAACCTACCAAAAGTACATATTAGCCCACTAAAAGCAAAGGCATCAATTAATGTTAGCATAAACAACATTAGTTTTTACTTTTATGCACAGTTGAACTCCCAAAAAGGTCCTTTGCTGTCGGTCAAAGAAGGGACAGGGTAAAAATATAGTGTTTATTTTACTACATCTGCATAAGGAACAAGATGTTGATGATGTACCGGTAGTAACCCCCCCCACACCCTAGCTCCTCAATCAACCACTTAAGCTACATTCTATTTATTACAGATAATTTATTAAGTTTGTATAACACTTTGCCACACTTCATTTTTTTACTATATATAATTTTAAAAGAGCTTGAAAACATAGGCCAAAGAAGATTTAATTTTAGTATTAAAACTATTTATCTGCAGCATGTAGCCAGTCTTGGTGTCAGAATAGAAAAGAATCAATTCTTTCCACAGTCCTGTTCACTGTGTTCAGTCAATTCCAATACAGAGTCTACAGGGCACATATAACTGTGATTAGAATTCTGGTGCATTTGTGGAAATGAACTGGATTATAATGCATTTTCTGAGATTGTCAGGTAGAAAATTCTGTGTTTTATGAGGGTATACATTAGAATTCTAGGGTGTTTTGTGAGGTTGTACAATACTGCGCAAAAGGCCAATAGATAAGACATAACAGTTTTAGCAATGGTATAATGGCCATGTATAATTATTTCTCAGTGTCTTTATTAGAATACAACCACAAAACACAGGAAATTTGTATGCAGTATTAAAATAAAATAAAAATAATAATAATAAAAATTGTGTGACCTCCCCTTACACTTGAGCAGTAGCAGGAAGCTTCATCGGGATACCAAGTTAAGCCTTCTGCAGTCTGAAGAATCTTGATCAGGAATGGTGTTTTTGGAAGGGTAGCAGCCAAGAAACCACTTTTCAGAAGGGGAACAGGGTGAAAAAACTAAGATATGCTAAAGCTCACAAAGACTGGAATAAAGATGAGTGGAAAAGAGTATTATGGAGTGACAAGTCAAGTTTCTATCATCAACAGTATGTTATATATGATCATTATACCATCGCTAAAACAACAAATCTAACCTAATGATGACCTAAGACTTTTGCACAGTACTGTATATTAGAAATCTAGTGGACTTTGTTAGATAGTACGATGGAATTCTAGGTGAACCTACTTTAGTATTATTATGTGTATGTACTGCCAAATAGACGCTTCCCAGTGCAAACAGTTTTGTATTTATTTGTCTTCTCTCACCCTGTTGTTTCCAAACGACTTGATGTAGCTGCACCACTGGACAGCTTCAAAACAGTCCAGAAGTGTGTCAGTCTTAGTATACAGACACCGAATGAACACATTTGCAGACATTTTTATGACCATACTCAACTCCATAATTTTGCTTATTTAGTTTGCATCAATAGCTGAGGACACTACGATAAATTACAAAGAGAAAAGCTTCTTTCCCCAATTTTATATCAACATTTTAAAAACCCACGACTTTCAAGTATATTAGGTATTATTAGGTACACCTGTTCAAGTGCGTGTTAATGCAAACATCTAATCAGCCAATCACATGGCAGCAACTCACTGGGTTGGACCCCCTTTTTGCCTTCACAACTGCCTTAATTCTTCATGGCATAGATTCACCAAGGTTCTGGAAACATTCAAAGATTTCCATCCATATTGACATAATAGCATCACACACTTGATGCAAATTTGATCCATGATGTGAATCTCACATCCCAAAGGTGCTCTATTGGACTGAGATCTGGTGACTGTGGAGAAATCAGGACTCATCATTTCCAATTTTGGTGAGCCCATTTGAATTGTAGCCTCAGTTGCCTGTTCTTAGCTGACATGAGTGACACCCGGTGTGGTCTTCTGCTGCTGTAGCCCATCTGCTTCATGGTTGTGTGCTCAGAGAGACTCTGCTGCATACCTTGGTTGTAAGAGTGGTTATTTGAGTTACTGTTGCCTTTCTATCAGCTCATGGCCATTCTCCTCTGAATTCTGGCATCAATTAGGCATTTTCACTCAAAGAACTGAATATTTTCTTTTTTTTCGGAGCATTCTCTATATACCCCGAGATGGATTTGTGTGAAAATCCCAATAGGTCAGGAGTTTCTGAAATACTGAGACCAACCCGTCTAGTACCGACAACCATGGCACGTTCAAAGTCACTTAAAATCACCTTTCTTTCCCATTCTGATGCTCGGTTTGACCACGTGTACATGCCTAAATGCACCGTTAAAGAGCAGTTGAACAGGTGTAGCTAATGAAGTGTATATTATATACAACATAATTACTAAGAAATGACAAAAATGGAGCTACAGAACGTTATAAAAGAAATGTCAGTTTATTGGATCAAGGAAAAAATATTTTACAAAATGTTCTTGCACATTCTACAAATTGATATATCTATTCTTTCAGCAGTAAACCATTTGTTCAGTGTTTATAAAACTTAACAGTTCAGACATCACCTGGTCATTTTAAACCATCATGGATGTCTCCACAGTGCAACACATACACAGTTGTGTACATTCTTTGTCTTACACTCACACAAACATCTTTCTACAGGAATACTCTAGGATATTTACGCTCATACAAGCCTGTAGTTAATGGCCAATAATTAATGTCCAATTAATTTAGAATTGGTTTGAAAATAAGTTTATACATATTTTGGAATGGTGGTACAAGGCAACACCAAATCTACTAAACAAAATAAATAAGTCATTACGTTTCATACACACAAAAAAACCTCTCCATGACCTGAACTCAGGTGCTGTAGAAAGGGGACTAATTTCACTAATTGGCTTTATACAACAGCTCAATGACTTGTAGGCACTGCTCGTGTGGTTTGAAATGTCCTTGGACACTTGGACATTACATGGCTTAGTTCAGTCATCATTTTAAATATACATATTCAGTCGACATGTTTGCGGTTAACCCCCAAGTTACACCCATACAAAAACCTCTTTATGACTACTTTTTTTATTTAAAGAAATCTAAACGTCGGCTTAAAAGAACCACAAAGTCTAATTAATACTGAATTTAAAGAAAGAACAAAACACCTATAAAAACAGTCAAAGCAGTTTTAACGCAAACAGGTTCATAATATTTGCTCAGCAGACAGTAGTTTTTTTTTTTTTCTGAGCAGCTTATTGAAAAAATACAAATAAGGCATATAAATAAAAATATTTTATATAGTAGTCCAAAAAGCACATAAATAAATAAAAAAATTCTTTAAAAAAAAAAAAAAAAAAAAAGTAAAACCAGTGTAGGCAATGACGTAGTACAAAGTCGTAGAAAAAGTCTTAGTAGCAGTAGCTTCAGTCATCCCTTTAATCTTTTCCAGTCTTTATTACTTGAAAGCTTCAGGGATGTGGTTGAGATGAATGCTGGTAGGCGGGCTCGAGATTCCCTCTGACCAATCAGACAAGTTGGAATGTGGCGAGCAACTAGACCACTGGTCAGGAGAGCCAGGGGACGGCGTCAGGAACGGGTGATCGGGGACTTGCGGCTGGTGATTGGGCGTGTTGTCCATGGGATTGGAGTAACTGTGCTGAGAGGGCGGAGTCAGAAACTGGGTGCTGGACATGGTCAGGCGTTGCGTCTCCTGTGGCAGCACAGTTTGGATGGGGCCGTGTCCGGAGCTGGACTGAAGCTCCACGCCGGTCAGGTCGCCCAGGAAGTGGTGAGAGAGGACAGAGCTCGAGTTTTGATGCTGCAGGTGGTTCTGATGAGCGTGGTTCGACAGCAGGTGAGCTGGTGCACCCAGATGGCTGCTTTGCATCGTGGGATAGCCCATTACTTGCGGTAAGCTAGAAGCATGGTGCATGGTGGGCATGATGGCCGAGAATCCCGCTTGCTGCTGCGCCCTTAACAGCCAATCACACGACCCCGTTTGTGCCCCACCCGCACCGTTAGGCACCGGCAGGTGTGATAAGCGTGGAGGAGCCGAATCGAAGGGCTTACCCATACCCAGGTGTGCCCCGGCCATTTGGGAATCGACCAATCCTTGCAGGTGGTTGGTGATGGGTGGGGACTTTTGGAAGGGTGACGTAATCATTGGCGGGGAGGACACGTCAGACTCCACAGGAGACAGGACACTCGTGTCGACGTTCTTCTTCTTCTTAATTTTCATCTCCTTTCCTCCCTCCTTTCCTCCGGGTTTGCGAGCTTTCTTAGCATTGTTCATGTTACTGGTGCCGTTACCGGCACCGGGGCTAGCTCTGATGCCCAGGAAGGCCTCGGGTGAGCAGATCGGAGGGGAATGAGTGATAGTCGATGCCGTCTGAACCAGGTTGTACTCTTCGAGTAGGCGCACAATGTCGTGGTGCATGCGCTCGATGGCGATGTCGCGCGGCAGCTGATCCAGGTGGTCTGTGATGTCACGGTTGGCCAGGTGATCGAGCAGGAGCTTCGCAGTCTCGTAGCTGCCCTCGCGAGCCGCCAAGAAGAGGGGCGTCTCCTCCTAAAATATGACAAGAAGCAAGATTTACAAAGTGGATAACTGACGAAGGCAAATTGAAACCCATCTCTACTTACCAAACACACACAAATATATAAATGTATGTTGTATGTATACACAATAAAATGGTCCATGACAATGCCAGTTTTGTGTCACAGTCCATTAAAGTGAGAAAAAAATCCAAACGTACATGGCCCTGTGTGAAAAAGTGATTGCCCCCCTTGTTAAAACATAACTTAACTATGGTTTATCATACCCGAGTTCACTGTCTCTATCCACACCCAGGCCTGATTATTTCCACACCTGATCTCAATCAGGACATCAGTTAAATAGGACCTGCCTGACAAAGTGAAGCAGGAACAACTGAGAAAGAAAGTAATTGAGATCCATCAGTCTGGAAGGGGTCATAAAGCCATTTCTAAAGCCTTGGGACTCCAGCAAACCACAGTGAGAACCATTATTCACAAATGGCGAAGACATGGAACAGTGGTGAACCTTCCCAAAGTGGCCGGCTGACCAAAATTACCCCAAGAGCGCAGCGACGACTCATCCAAGAGGTCACAAAAGACCCCACAACAACATCCAAAGAACTGCAGGCCTCACTTATTGTCAGTGTTCATGCCTCCACCATAAGAATGAGACTGGACAAAAATGGCCTGCATGGCAGAGTTCCAAGATGAAAGCCACTGCTGAGCAAAAAGAACATTAAAGCTCGTCTCAATTTTTCCCGGAACACATCTTGATGATCCCCAAGGCTTTTGGGAAAACATTCTGTGGACTGACGAGACAAAAGTTGAACTCATTGGAAGTTGTGTGTCCCATTACATCTGGCGTAAAAGTAACACAGCATTTCAGAAAAAGAACATTATAGCAACAGTAAATTATGCTGGTAGTGTGATGGTCTGGGGCTGTTTTGCTGCTTCAGGACCTGAAAGACTAGCTGTGATAAATGGAACTATGAATTCTGCTGTCTACCAAAAATCCTGAAGGAGAATGTCCGGCCATTTGTTCATGACCTCAAGCTGAAATTAACTTGGGTTCTGCAGCAGGACAACGATCCTGCACCACCAGCAAGTCCACCTCTGAATGGCTGAAGAAAAACAAAATGAAGACTGGAGTGGCCTAGTCATGAGTCCGGACCTGAATCCCATTGAGATGCTGTGGCATGACTTTAAAAAGGACGTTCATGCTCAAACCATCCAGTTTGGCTGAATTACAACAATTCTGCAAAGATGAGTGGCCAAAATTCCTCCACAATGCTGTGAAAGACTCACTGCAAGTTATCCCAAACAACTTGTTTTTTTGCTGAAATATTTCAATTATATTTGTATGCATTTTGGAAAAGACAGGGCAGGAAATTGCATTTTAAATAAGCCCCCAACTGACTTCTGCTGTGTTCTGTTGTGTACGATGGAGCTGGTTCAGATGAGCATATCAGATAGCTTGACCCCAAAAGCTATGTATGAAACCAAACCAAAAGTCCTCTAGACACTATACAGATTCATTTATAATGATTTTCAGTAGTGTTAAATAACTTTAAATGCACCACTTGACATTTTTCAGTACAGATTTGTCAACCACACAGACCTTGTTGTCCTGCAGGTCCTTGTTGGCACCGTTCTTCAGAAGGACTAGTGCAGCATCCACATTGTTGACAGCAGCAGCCCAGTGGAGAGCAGACTTACCTGCAGTGAGAGAGGGGAGGAGAGCAGGAGGGGTTATTTTAACTCAGTTTGAGCAGCTAGCTATAGCAGTATGGAAATCACAGCTGGTTATACTAACAAGCCAAATCATAAAACACTACACTGAAAGCACTGTGCATGTGTGTGGGAGCGAGTGCTTACCAGAGTCATCAATGGCATTGGCATCAGCGTGGCAGTTGAGGAGTTCCTCTACCATACCCTCCACTGCTAAGCGGGTTGCCAGGATGAGAGGGGTCGTGCCGTCATTCATGCGGGCATCCAGATCGGTTGCTCGATTTCGGATCAGGATCTGCAAGTTCAAGTGACTGTTTTAATACGTGTTAACAAAGACAATCAACCACGACACGTTCACACACCATATTATATACTTGGTATTGACTAAATGGCCAAGATACTGCAGTGTTTCCCATATACTGGTTCATTTAATATCACCATTGACCAGCACATATTGATCTCCTATTATTATTATTTTTTTGGGTAAAATCTTCTCACTGTGGTGTGCCCCTCTATATCCCATGCACAATCTATCTATCCATCTCTCTCTCTCTCTCTCTCTCTCTCACACACACACACACACACACACACACACACACACACACACACACACACACACACACACACACTTATGGAATGACAAACACTTCTATGAGTCTTTTGTGTGACGTTCTGTCCCTCTAGGCTACACTGGACTATGTGAGTATCTTTACAAGCATGTCTGTTTACCTGAAAGACTCCCTGCGCATCAGAAGCCACAGCGGCATGCAGCGGGGTACGTCCCGCGTTGTCTTGCGCGTTGGCATCCGCGGCCGACTCCAGTAGCCGCTTGGCAGCATCAGAGCGGGCATATCGGGCAGCCAGGTGCAGCGCTGTCTCGCCTGCGCGCTCCGTCCGCTGGTGTGGGTCGGCACCGTGCCACAGGAAGTTAGCGATGACGCCTTCCTCGCCTTCTTCCTCTTCGCCAGTCTCTCCGCTGCAGGAGGCGATCATCAGAGGGGTCATGCCGTCTGCGAGACAGAGACAGAAATACTCGTGTTACGAATGTGATTGGAAGATAAGGAGGTTAAGGTTCGATTTCTTTTGACGAACACGTATGAAAAACCAACAACTGTCTGTTTGTTTCCTAAATGTTTTCCTAATGTACTCTTACCCCACTAGATTTGATACATGTGCCCACTGACGTTAGTGAGCTCAGTATTTGTGGTGGGATTATTCTGAAGAGGGTTGAAAGTCACTCACCAGGGCCGAGGACGTTCACGTCCACACAGTCCGTGTCTGTGTCGCCCCGTGGAGGTGTAGGAGCAATTGAGGTCAAGCGTAGATCAGCTGCGTCTAGATGCTGCTGAGTCCACTGACGAGGGTCTGGCGGTATACCGATGTCTGGTGTGCAGTGGTCATCAAACTGCGTACATGGACGCAATCATTAAAATATGCACCAACAGGATTATTATATGCACTATATGGACATATGCATTGGGACAGCTACACAATAGTAGTACTATTACTGCTGCATTAATATGGAGTTAGTACACCTTTGCAGCTATAAGAGCTTCCACTCTACTGGGAAGGCTTTCAATAACATTTTGGACTGTGCCTGTGGGAATTTTAGCCCATTCATCCAGAGGAGCATTTGTGAAGCCAATCACTGATCAGGCCTGGGTCGCAATTTCAGTTCATCCCAAAGGTGTTCCATGGGGTTGAGGTCGGGGCTCTGTGTGGCTCTGTGCAGTCAAGTTCTTCCACACCAAACTCAACAAACCATGCCTTTATGGATCTTGCTGGAAACAGAAACGGGCCTTCCCCAAAGTGTTTCCACAAAGCTGCAAGCATATAATGTCTTGGTATGCTGAAGCATTAAGATTTCCCTTCAATGGAACCAATGGCCTGGACCAACACCTGTAAAGCAACCCCAGAGCACTGTCCCTCCTCTACCAGGCTTTACAGTTGGATCAATGCAGTCAGGCAGGTAACGTTCTCCAACCCAGACCCGCATCATTTATACAGAGAACATGCTTCCACTGCTCCAGACTCCACTGGTGGTGTGCTTTAAACCATCCGATGCTGGCTTCAATGCATTGGGCTTTGGCAATAGAAACCCATGCCATGAAGTCCCGGTGCACGGGTTTTGTGCTGATGTTAATTCCAGAGGAGGTTTGGAGCTCTGTAGGTTACGTTACGTTGGCAGAGCGCTGGCAACTTTTATGCACAGTGCAGAAAAAGATCTGACGTTCCTATCCTTCCGAGGACACATAGTCCACACAAGTATAACAAATACCTGGTCTCTCACAGACAAGCGCACACACACTTACCCTAAAGCGTTTAGCATGCTCTTCTTCTGCCCACTCACTCAGCTGCTCGTCCATCAGAGTGCTATCAGAGTTCTTCAAAGGCCTTCAGGAAATAAATCACAGCGCATTAATGAAGAAATAATCTGACATGCAGACTGATTTCAGAAGCCTTAGCTACCAAAAAATCAATACGTAAATGTTTAAGTTAATAACACACTCTCGACCGGGACGGGTGTCACATGGGCATGATTTGCTGTGCCCGAGGGAGGTGAGGCCAGACAGAGCAATCATCCTCCCAGTGCTGCAAGTGTGACCCCTATTCCCATGCCTGGTGTGAAACACCTGAAGTACAAAACCAGACAGACACACACGAGCACACAGACTTACTTGAGTCCAACCG
This sequence comes from Ancistrus triradiatus, assembly GCA_025084515.1. Lineage (NCBI taxonomy): Eukaryota > Metazoa > Chordata > Actinopteri > Siluriformes > Loricariidae > Ancistrus > Ancistrus triradiatus. Next base: position 327,675 of record JAJAGP010000448.1, on the reverse strand, counting down.
AATCCTCTCCCACAGGTTCTCTGCGTTTCTTTTTGGTTTCGGTGACTTTAAAGCCCTCAGGGAACCACAGCTGGCCATGCTCGCGCTTTCTCTTGCGTGACAGCACAACTCCTATCGCAGCCAGCACCACCACGGCCAGGACGAGCAGAGCCAGAAACATGGGGTACATCTCCCCTCGACCAGGGGCCTCATTCTCACCTATGGACACGCAAGAGTTAGGATTATACATAATCCTATTCAACATGGTCTGCATCACACGGTCGAATGTGCATGTTTTAGGACAGATTTAGGAATGTGAACGAAATTTTTGATGCTTGAATCCTTACTATTAAACTATTTAACCCATATATCGCCTTGCCAGATTTATTAGCTGTTGTAATGACAAATGCAACAGCGCAGCCTCTCAAGTTTTCTCAAGCACAAGCGGCATCAGCATGAATGGCGACTGACTGCCGAGCCACATTTGGCTACCTTGAGCCATAGGTGTTAAGCTGTTAAGATGATGCTCTGCGGGAGGGGAAGAAACAAAAACTGCAACGCAGAACACCAAAGTTAAGTGCTCCCTTCTCACAGTGTTCTCCGTCAGTGAAATAAGGGACCAAATAAAGCCAAGTCTTTAGAATAAACAGACCTGGCAACCGTGGGGAAGTCTCACTCATGTGCAGACTAAAATCAGATCATAATCAAGTAACATGCTATGAGTAATCTAATTACTGGTGTAAAATCCAGCTCTCCATCACATTCCTGAATCCGATTTCTAGATCAGAGTATGCCCTTGAATAATCTGAATATGATGGGATTATTAAGAGCATTTAAACACACACAGTTTCTCATTCCATTAATGCGTTTGAGAGGGACAGCAAGCGACGTTAAGCGACGAATACCTGTAGATGCATTTCGAGTAGCGACTTACTTGTTACTGCCTCTATGATGTAAGGAACGTTGAGGTTGCCACTGGATGCCAGCGCTCCCAGGAACGCTGCCACATCTGTGGCACTCTGAAAGCACTCATCTGACTGCTGGTAGCACTGTCGGTTATCGATCTCCAGATACACAATGGAGCTGCAATGCACCCAAGTGCTCATGGTTAACATACACAGTCATAATACTTTATACACTCACTGATTCATTCAGTCACCAGGCTCACTGTTTACAGCATGGCCACTCACCCCTTTATCTCCATCTGGTCCAGCTCTCGTCGTCGCCGGGGCTTGAGGAGTGCTGACAGGCTCCTGGTGGCACGCTGAAGCAGGTGACCGGGGTTTGTACTCCACTCCTGGGCAGCACGTGTGTGCTTACTGAGCTCGTGTTCGTTGCCATAATAGGGGAAGATGAGCGGTTCACCAGTGGTGGGGTTGCGCCTGAGAGCCACATTGGTTCGCAGCAGGGCGCTGAGCTGCCGCAGGAAGGCCGTGGAGCTGTTGAGGAGCTCGCTGGGCGTGACGTGCACCACGAGCACTAGGCTGCCCACCGCTAGGCGCTGCGGCACATCCTCGGCACAGTCCAGGCCGTCCCAGCCACACTCCGCACTATTGCAGCCCTGATCACAGTGCCCATCGGAGTAGTGGTCCTTACAGTACTGATCGTACAATGGACTGAGGAGAACAGCATCAGCATTATGATATATTTAGGGTATGCTGTATAGATTTTTAAAAATCCTAATTGTGTTTGGATTGCTGATATAATAAACACTCTTGGCAGACTTGGCTTTTCGACCATGTGTGAGACTTACTTGCACTGGCCCTCGAGCTGGTGGCAGTCGAAGCCGTCGTAGAGGCAGCCGGCGCTTTGGCACTGCGTGTCGCACTTGCCATCGTTGAAGTACCTCCAGCACTGCAGTGCGGCACTGCACTCGTGCCAGGGGTCATCGAAATTGAGCGAGCAGTCGCCGCCGTCCCAGCCGCACGCGTGACTGTTGCATGCCGCGTCGCACACGCCGTCGCCACTTCGCCGCTCGCACTGCGCCACCTCGCAACGAGGCTCCTCTTCTTCGCTGTCAGACAGGGGTGGAGTGATATCCAGGCCCCGCCCCCCACCGAATGAGTAGTCTAGGATGTGGCAGAGAAGGCCGTTGAAGTGCAGCGGGCACAGGCAATGGAAGAAGAAAGGGGGCCTCCGCTGTTGTCTGGCTGACCACCATTGTAGCATGGGCTTGAGGCACACGGAGAATCAAGGCGTGTCTGGCAGTCCCGTCCACTGAAACCTGGTGGGCATAAGCACAGTGGGCTCGGGCGGCCCGGAACGCAAGTGGCACCGTGGCGGCAGCGTAGCGAGCCGCATGCACTGGAGTCATACTCACAGGATGACCCAGAGAAACCCTATAGGGGAGAAAAAGTCAGGTTAGGTACATATATACTGTCATTTATAAGGTTACATTTATTTAGATCTGTGATTACTGGACTGCTCGAAAGCTTGCATGTACTTACAGGAGGGCATTTGCAGATGTAGCCGTGCTTGGTGTTGCTGGCGACAGCACAGGTTCCCCCATTTTTGCAGGGTTTCTCCTTACAGCCATCGAACACGGTGTCACAGCGCTGGCCTACACAAATTCACACAAACACTGTAAGATGAATGCTTAAGAAGCACCACAATTGTAAACCCATTCGATTACACAGGGGTTGCAATTGCATACATGACTCGCTGTTTATAGACCACATTTTGGTGTGTTCTCGTACCCGTATAGCCCGTACGGCATTCGCAGCGGTAGCTGTTGACCAACTGGACACAGTTATAGGATCCGTTGGGGTCGCAGGGGTCAGACAGGCACTCGTTCACGTCGCCCTCGCACCTCTCGCCCACGTAGCCTGGGGGGCACACGCACTCCGTAGCCGCCCACCTTGTCCACGCACCGCCCGCCGTTAAAGCAGCGTGGCTCACCAGTTTCGGGATCCACATCTGGGGAGCAGTCATCCACGTCTATCTCACAGTGCACGCCTACAGGGTGATGGAGCCAAAGAGAGATTTACCATATAGATAGAAACTTTTTTTCAGTTCATGCACTATATAGACAAAAATCTGTGGACACCACTTCTAATTATAATATCTTTCAACAGCACTCACTTGGAAGACTTTTATAATATAAAGCATACATTTCTGGATCCCTGGATCCTCCATAGACAAACAGTGGCAGTAGAACAGGTTGTACTGATACCCCAGATCTTGATATGACACATTTAGAGGTTTCCACCTCCAAGTCAGTTCATCAACTTTCTGTCCTGCTGTCTGTGGAGAATTGATTTGCCATCTTTGATTGAGAACTCAGGAATGGGAATTATCCTGATTTAAGGAGTCATACACACCCACACCGGGCCAGTTTAGCGTATCAATTAACCTAACGCATGTCTTTGGACTGTGGGAGCCAGAGGTCCAAGGTCGGATTGAGAACTTGGCTGGCTTACACAGAACCTTGATCTCAACTTCATTAGACACCTTGAAAATGGATTGCCAAAAGTGAGCCGGGGCTTTTAGAAAAACAGAGACTGTTGTCGCAGTAAAGGTGGGGACAAACTCCACACTAATAACCCTGTTTTGGATGCAATTTTTGGGTGTCCACAAAATTATATCTCTACAGTGATCAGTTTTCTTCAGAAGAAAAAAGGCAAGTAATACTAACAGGGCACATAATATATATAGGCTATATTTAATCATTTACATTTACAGCATTTAGCAGACGCCCTTATCCAGAGTGACAACTGCTACAATCTTACAATCCAAGCAATTGTGGGTTAAGGGCCTTGCACAAGCACCCAACAGTGGCAGCTTGGCAGAGGTGGTCCTTCTGGTCCATAGTCCAGTATCTTACTCGCTAGGCTACCACAGTCCCATCAAACTCAAACTCCATCAAGCTCATATTTCATAAAAACAATGATACACTAGATTGGCACAAGGTGTTCTGCAGTTTTAACACTTGTGTTTAACACTGCAAGTAAACATGCATTGGAGCACACGTGTGCTTCCTAACCTTGCGTTCCTCGAGGGCAGGAACACTTGTAGCTGTTGACAAGATCAATGCAGGTGCCTCCGTTCTGACATGGCTGAGATGCACATTCATTTATCTCCTTGCTGCAGTTTACGCCATGGTAGCCTGCCACGCACTTTCAGGAGAAGAAAGGGAGAAGGAGAGGGGGAAATTCACATTAAAACTGGCAATTTATAATGTAATCATAGTTACAGGGCAAAAAAAGTACAGAGTAACTCTTGCGGTTTTGCCATTGCCTGATTTCTTGCCCCTGTCTCAGAACATCTACTTCTACTGGATCTAACATGGACAGGATCGTTTGTATTTTCATTTTTACCTCACAGGTGTATCCACCTAGGTAATCAGTGCAGGTTGCACCATTGTGGCATGGGTTAGGTACACACTCATCCACCTGCTCTTGGCAGTAGCTGCCCATGTAGCCCGCCTGGCACCGACACAGGTGTGTGCTGCCTGCATCCACACACTGTCCACCATTACGACACAGTGCTGTCACTGATACACCTGACAGACAGAGAGAGAGAGAGAGAAAATGTTAGACAACTTTGTGATATGTACATGTTTAAGACTCTACTGGGGATGCACCAAATATTTGGCAACCGAATAATTTATACCGAACAATGACAAGATCAAATCATTGTTTGATCTTATTTGATCAAATTTTGTTCACATTTGTGCCTTCTTTTTAAATGCGAATAGAATATACACTGCCCAACCAAAAAAATAAAAATAAATAAATAAAATAAAATAAAAATTAAAAAAAAAGGTCACCACCAGGGAAATGTAAGCCCTTCTGTATGAGGTCTGTGGTTTAGCACATTTAGCTGGTGACTGGACATAAAATAATTGACGAAAACTAGCAAGAGTCAAAGTATTAATATGTGAAATTTATAAAACAGTACATTTACATAATGACATACATATTTAACACCTGAGGCACAGAACAACAGGTGCAATGTAATTCAATCATTTTATTTTAAGTCTTCTACATAGTGCTATAGGTACAAACTATTTTAAAAAAGTACATTACCTTACAATGTTTTATTTTTTCAGCAAGAAAAAATTGTCTGGCTTGAAAGGCAAAGTAAATACATTTAGGCTATTCAATTCATGCAATGGTGAAGAAAAGTGGCAAAACTCGTGAAAAACTGCAAAAAAAGGGTTTCATTTTGTTTCGTTTACAAATTTTCATTTCACTGTATCCCTAAGACTGTACCTTCTAAGCTGTACACACACGTACCTTGCTGCTTAGCGGCGACCTCGCAACTGACACTGGGGACGTCACAGTAGATGCCGGTCCAGCCGCTGGCACACTGGCATGTGAAGGAAGAGCCCTGCTGCCAGCATGAGCCTCCGTTTTTACATGGAGAGGAATCGCACCAGCGCACCAGGCTCTGAAAAAACAGAAGCAAATGTTTTGGTACACACACACACACACACACACACACATTCACTTTACATTTAAGCATACTTGCATTTGTGGTTTTACCAATTTATCTAGAACATACATAAAGGTGTGGAGTGTGTTCTGTCATGCCCGTACCTGGCAGTTGGGTCCTGTGTAGCCATGGGGGCAGGTGCACTTGTAGGTGCCGTAGCCATCCTGGCATGTGCCGCCATTGAGGCACGGCCTCGAGTCACACTCGTTCACGTCGTGCTGGCAGTAGCTGCCGGTGAATCCAGGCAAACACACACACGAGAACGAGTTGATTCCATCCACGCAGGTTCCGCCATTGAAGCAAGAGCTGTGTAAACAAAACCGAAACATTAAAAGTTAAAACTTTGGTACTGTCAACAAACAAAACGTGTGTTTAAAATGTGCAAAATGAACACGTGCACCTGTATGTGATAATATATACAGAATATTTCTCTAATATAATAATAATAATAATAATAGTGTGTGTGTGTGTGTGTGTGTGTGTGTGTGTGTGTGTGTGTATATATGCAATACCTCTCAGTGCAGTCGGGTGTGTTGATCTCGCAGTTAATGCCACTGAAGCCGGCTGGACAGGAGCAGGTGTAGCTGTTGACACAGTCTGTGCAGTTCCCCCCATTGCGGCAGGGGGCGCTCACACATTCATCAATGTCCTCAGTGCAGCGCTCGCCCTGGAACCCAGCCACGCATACGCAGGTGAAGCCGTTCACACGGTCCACACACACGCCACCGTTGCTGCAGGGGTCTGAAAGGGAATGATTAAATAAAAGCTGTGTTAGGGAACATGTGATGCATTCATTTACTTTTGTCATTTAGCAGACGCCCTTATCCAGAGTGACTTACAATCCAAGCAATGGAGAGTCTTGCTCAAGGACCCAACAGTGGCAGTCTGGCAGAGGTGGGTTTTGAACCCTGGACCTTCTGGTCCATAGTCCAGTACCTTAAGCTCTAGGCCACCACAGTCCCATTCGAGCATCCGACAGACTGGACATATTAGTGGTTCTTTTGCACGTTGGCTTTTAAGACTAATTTGCAACTTGAACAAAGCTGCAAAACAATTAGGTCCCTGTGCCATCTGGCTTTCCATGTACTCTTTGGGGTGCTTCTTTTTAAGGTGGTTGAACAGAGTTGTTGCGTTTCCACCAGATATACCAATCTCGTCTTTGCACATGTTGAACCAGATGGTTTCTCCAGTGTCCATTGTGTAAAATACAAACCAGTTACACAGTATAAGCCTAATATATATCAGCTGCCAAACAAACAAGAACAGTACATGTCACGCATGCTCTGTTCGATTGTTGGTGCAATCATTTGTGAATTGTGCTAGCAAATAAAGTAGTGTGTGCTTGTTGAAACATGTTGGGTTGCCATATCAGTGCTTTCAGCACAAGTAATAAGAGTTAAATATGACATTGTTATGAATTCTTTGTTAGAATCAATTCTTTGGATCTAATAACATAATTTCACCCACTCCTAGTGCCAATGCTTCAAACTGAATATCCTCGGTCAGGGGGCATTTTGTGGTTCAGAGCCCGTCCCAGAATTCACTGGATACGTACAGGCAAGAGTCGACCCTTGCCACTACACGAATCCCTCACAGGGTTCCGTATCTACACCACCCAACATCCACAATGCAAGTCAAGTCTACGGCTCAAACCCAGGTCCTCAGAAACAGCAGTTTCCCACAGCTCGCTCATTTATTTAATCAAGTTAGTTCTTGTATAGTCTGTGTGTGTAACTTAGACATCGGTACCATGAGTGTAGTCTCGTTCCAAATCTGATTAACATACAGGTATAAGAGGCATGTCATTTGAACTCGTTAGTGTTGCTGAACACAATATAGATGTTTAATCCGGCAGTTTGTCAAGATTCCATCCTACAGAATGCAGAACTGCCCTC
>JAJAGP010000448.1:216985-320265 GCA_025084515.1 Ancistrus triradiatus | reverse complement strand
GGATAGTGGATATATTGGTAGGAGGATGTTGGAGATGGAGCTGCCAGGCAAGAGACGGAGAGGAAGACCAAAGAGGAGTTACATGGTTGTGGTGAATGAAGATATGCAGGGAGTTAGGGTGAGAGTAGAGGACGTGGAGGACAGGGAGAGGTGGAAACTTTTAACTCGCTGTGGCGACCCCTGATAAAGGGAGAAGCCGGAAGAAGAAGAAGAAGATTCTCATGATCATTTTGACGCCACGGGATGAGATCTTGCGTGGTCCCCCAGATTGAGGGAAATGATCAATGGTCGAGTGGAGGACAGAAGAGCTTCTTAAAGAAGTTACAGGTCTGTGAGAGCCAGAAATCTTGCTTGTTTGTGGGTGACCAAATACTTATTTTCCACCATGATTTACAATTAAATTATTTAAAAATCCTACAATGTGTTTGCCTGGATTTTTTTTTTCATTTTGTCTCTCATAATTGAAGGGTACCTATGATGAAAATTACAGACCTCTCTCATCTTTCTAAGTAGGAGAACTTGCACAGTCAGTGGCTGACTAAATACTTTTTTGCCCCACTGTATACCTCCTGCTCCATTACCCAGCAACTGGCTCTGACTGAAAGACTAATTATTTCATATAGTGATTTTTATAGTAGCATTGTCTCAAAGCAGCTTTACAAATACAGTGGTGCTTGAAAGTGTGTGAACCCTTTAGGATTTTCTATATTTCAGCATAAACATGACCTTAGTCATCATGGATTTTTTTATGTCCTAAAAGTAGATAAAGAGAACTCAGTTAAACAAATTAGATAAAATAATGTTTCCAGTCAATGGAATGACAATCAGGTGTATGAAGTACATGGATCCAGCAAAGTCTGATTTTCTCTACACATTTGTTGAAGTGTATCATGGCAACAAAAGAAATTTTACAGGACCTCAGAAAAAGAATTGTTGGTGCTGATTATGCTGGAATGGTTAAAAACATCTCTAAATAGTTTGGATTCCAACAATCTCAAACAGATTGTGTAAAAGTGGAGGAAATTCAAAACTATTGTTACCCTCCCCAAAGTGGTCAATCAACAAGGATAACTGCAAGAGCAAGACATGTAATAGTCGGGTAGGAACTATGTTATGTTCAGAGAAAGGAAAACATAACATTCCAGCATAAGAACCGTATCCCAGCTGTGTAATATTGTGGTGGTAGTGACATGGTTTGAGCCTGTGTTGCTGCATTTTGCCATCATTGATTAAACAATGCATTCTGAATTGATAGCAGCAAATTCTAAAGGAAACTGTTAGGACATCTGTCCATGAATGGAATCTCAAGAGAAAGTGAGTCATGCAGATAGACAATGACCCGAAGCACTCAAGATGTTCTACCAAAAATGTTTAAATTAGAAATATCATCTTTTGTCTCATTTGTTTAATCGAGTTTGGTGTGACCTATACAACATCAAATACATAATATTTGTTCTCAGTGATTGTTAAAAAGATGCATTGATTAATAATGGAGTTAATTTCATGTAGTTTGTTGTTCATGTTTTTTCTCTTATTCCTTTTGCCATTTTGGATGAACTCTAATTAAAACTGAATAGCACAAGCTGCTGCAGTGAATATGGAACATTGATGAGGATTTCGAAAGCCATGGCACAGCTGGCCTGTTTTTATTGCAGCTGTATTGCTTTTGTCTGGTATGATTTGATTTTAATGTATAGACAGGGAGATGAGTGGGAAATCTGTTTCTAATTTCCAGGTAGTGCTGATTGTAGAGGATTGATTGAGTGAATCCTTCCTTGTTTTGTAAAATATCAAGGAAGGTCATGCTTGCAATCCTAGAGGGCAGATCTTCCTGGAGTTTGTCATATAAAGGTTTCTATGTTTGGTTCAGAAGACTGGAGAATATGCAGGGTTAGATAAGTTTGATGATAGCTTTGCTTCATTTGATTGCCAGCTCCAAGCGTCAGTTTTCTAGAGATGGTTCACTTGCTTCAGTGTAAAGACTTTGGACAGCAGAAGTTCTGAATGCTCCTAATAATGTTGGTAGGCCTTAGTGATGAATAGGGGTCTAGTCTAGGTTTTGTGTCAACTTTGGGGGCGAACAGACTGCTCACACCACACAACCTAATGCATCATATGAGTAGTGATTTATGTAAAATAAAACATAGGATATGCTACACAAGGAATGCCAAAAGATGGTATTTAATATGCCAAACATCATACCTTGAATATGAATATATATTTCCTATGAGTATGTTTAAATTTTAAATTATATTCAAGCCAGCAATGTCTCACATTAGTATAGATACATTCAATTTAACTCAATTTTAAATGTTTGAATAGTGGAGCTAGAATGCTAAAGCAACACGATCTGCATTCCCCATATATCAAACATGCGTGAGGATGCAAAGCCGTGTCGGAAAAACCAAGCTCAGAGACACACACCAGTGTGAGTAAACCCAAAGCTCTTTGTTTACACACTGCACTAATCCCATTTAGACACTACCTTTTTATCTGTAAGAATCTATAACAGTCTCTTTTGGATAGGTTCTGTCCCTAAGAATAGTTCTGTATTTGGGATGTAAGTCTGATACATACACAAACAGTACAAACTGTTTTTGATTTGGAGAAACAACTATTTATCCACCATTGACAAACTGGGCTTCAGTTTGTGTTCTATGGAGATCCTGATATATCCTTTCTAACAGATGCAGAGGTCATCGAAATATAGACAATGCATAACATAGGGAACGATGATGTTGCAGATAACTGCTTATTTTGATGCCATGATCACTGGGAAGGTTTTTAATGGTTTGGTATTATATTTTGTCTGAGCCTACAGCAGTCCCATGAGATCTTTTGAGGGCTCATTTGAGCTCTGTGAAAGAGAATGGTTGGTTATAGGGTTCAGAATCTGCAGACAAAAATTCAATTTGATTTTGTTCTTGGGTTTTGATTGCTTGGAATTCCTGGGTTCAGAGGATGCCACAGAAAGTATTTTCAAAGGTCTCTGCAAGTTTGCATTCCACTTATGTTAGTTATAAAATGATCTTGGTGTTTGAGATGTTGGGTTCAACTAATGGATGCTTTTCCTTTCATTTTACAGATCATGTTCCATATGGAAGACATAGAGGAACTTGCTGAGAGGGAATTTACAAAGTTTCTCCAGCTTAGTCCCTTTTTGATTCATTTATTATTTTCTGGGCTTGACGTGTATATTGTCAGCTTTTTCTTTTCTGATGATGGATTTTTGTAAGTGCTCTCATATGGTCTGCAATAGCTTCTTTGAATTGTTAATTGAACCAAAGTTTGCTTCTTTGGCTGGGTTTAGTTGCAGTCTGTGGGATGTTTACATTTGCTGCAGATAAAACACCATTTGTAAACCATTTGATTGGGTCTTGATTAACCTTTAGGTGTGTTTTAATTCCTTACAACAACATACCAATTTGCTTTCTTTTGTTTCCATCTTTAGATGTCTTGTGAGATGATTGCTTTTCCTGTAGTTATTATTATGGAGAAATGGACAGTCCCACACAGGTCATGCCCAGCCATCCATGAAATGTCTAGTAGGACTTCAGCACTCTGTGCGGTTAAGTCTATTGTTAAGTATGTGCCACGTGCCTGGTGGAGGTACGGACTGTATATGATTTACTGTTGAGAATATGGTGGGTAGTAATATTCAGGTATATTGTTGGTTGATTGGTGGATGTTTTTCTTTGGTCTATTATAGGTTGAAGTAGGTTCTGAAATTGAGCTTTGAGGTTTAGTCGAGGGAAGCTGATGCCTAAGAGCTTGTTGTTTTAATCAGGTGTATCAGGGACTTATAATACTTCCAGTTAATTGGAGTTTTTTGTGGAAGCTGAACCATCTTAAAGGGTTGGGGATATGTTGATCGATATTTAAACTTTGGTATTCCACCAAGATTTTCTCTGGTGGTTGTAGTCAATTAAAGGACAAGAGGTAAATATTTGTTTTGATAGGTCTGTCTTTATACATTTCAAACTCCTTGCTTTGCTAGTTTAAGAGTAACAAATAACTAAAAAAAAAAGTACTTCCAGAATCTGACTCCAAATAAGATTTACCTTAAAATTACAAAGAAAACCATTAAAGTTTTACTATAGGCATGAACCTTTATAGTCTATATTGAGCCACATATTTAACTAAAGATAATTAATGTTCGTTTAAAGAAAATGTGTATGTAAAGTAAGAAACCAGAAAACAATACTGTATATATAATTTATAAAACAATTGTCATTATGGATATACTACTTAAAATAATAGGTTGTTAATTTACATATAATATTTATAATTTTACAGAATTTTGTATTCATAGACCAGCAATGAGCAGATGTTATTGTGTTGAACCATTCTCCGCTATGACATGATGGCATGCTAGGTTGTGGGGTGCAGACGCAGCTGAATCGGAGGAGTTTTTATATAGTGTGCATACTTCTACCCACTTTATTAGACACCTTTACACTTTAAGTTTTCAATTAAAATTTATGCATATTTTAATGCATCAGCATATCAGTGTTCAAACCACAAAATGCTTTTTTTAGAAGGGTGTTGATAAAAAAGACCAGTGCAAAGTTCATCTTAGTCTAAACTGGCTTATGATGGTTATTTCAGGCCCAGTGCTCTTAAACATGGCATTATGGTGGCAACCATCTAACTCACCATTCCAGTATGTAAGGCTGGTGACGAGCATACACACATACCCACCATACCAGGATACTCACTCCAACATCCAAAGCTGGTAACCAACAGAAACATTTACCCCACCATTAACTTGCTGGTGAACTACATACCAATGTTCAAAACACAACATATGCTGGTCATACCAGTGTCTGTCTTATACTTGTCGTTGCTGTTTTTAGAATGGCTATTTATTTGTCTGTGTCTGATCACAGAACTACCAGTGAATACCTTTGTATTCTGGACAATTATTGAGTAGCATTGAGACTGACTTGCTTAAGAAAGTCAGCAACACAGATGAGCCCAGCACACTACCATGTTACTACCCAGTCTGCTGTGCTGAAAGCAGTTTACCAACTAAATATCTTTTCAAGTTTGGTCCAATAGACCTTTTTCTGTTGATGTTTGAGATACAATGTGCTGATAGATGGGCTACAGTCAGTAACTGTACACCTCCAAAACGCAGCTATATGATAGATATACCTGATAAAATGGCCAAAAAGACTAGACACAAATTAAGCATTGAACTGAAACAAAAACTTATTAGCAACCATTTCATTTTTCATTCCTTACTCAAATGAGAATTTATGATTTTCTCCATTAGAAACTACATTAAACATTTGTCACTAAAGTCTAGGCACATATTTAACATACATGCGCTAATCTAGTCTTATTATGTACAGTTACACCCTTCTAAAACAATTGTCTCATAATGTGGTAGAGGATGGTATAACCAGTTGGAGCTTGGCACAGATCTAGTTGCAGTGCTGCATTTTCGTCTGGATGCAAGTGAAATGTGAGCTCTGAGTCTTGAATAACAGATACAGCTGGTATATGGCAAGCGTTTCTCACTACAGGGACAGCCATGATAACCTGTCCTCCAAACACAAAAGCACCTTTTCAGAAGACAGGAGCGAAGCCATGCCAAATGTTCTTGTCTTCTAACAAAATTAATCTAACCACCATCTGTGACTTGGTGAAATGCAACAATTGTTGGAATCAACAGCTGTTCTCTAGGGTTTTCACATTTAATGCCTTACACAGGTTTATCGAAGAATTCACATAAAAATGCATACATTTCATGTATTGCAATATAATGCCAAATGGCAGCTAATAGCAACTAAAATAAAGGGATCTAAAGCCTCTCATTTATCTTGTATATAATACTGTGCACATTTTCAGCACCCATCATCAATTCCAATATATAATATAGTTGAACTAAAACATGACTGTAAACCTTGCTGGCATGCACATGGTCCCACATGTTTCACTGTTATGTCAGTTCACATCCATGAATCCTCAACAAGAACAACCTGATGTAAGCCTTGTTTTTAACACTTTATTTCTGATTTTATTTCTTCTCTGTACAATAACCCTATAAATAGTAAGTTCACAAGTAAAAGACAAATGAAAGCACAAGCACTGAAATCCATACACTCAAATCCAGAGTCGGTCTGCAGAACAACCAGAACATCTGGTTAAAATAGAACTGTCTTTACAAAAAAAACAAAAACAACATTAAACCAATTACCACTGCTTTTCTGCATCAACAAACTGTTCATGTTCAGCCATGTTGCCTCAAATTCAAATATTGTTTAAAGTGGTGTAAGGCCACAATAAGATTACTGACACTGGTCATATAGCTTGACCAGTTTTAATTTTGCGTTGCTTTTGGGATAGAGCATACCTGCATAAGCAAAAATTACAGTAACTGTTGGTATAACATTCTAGCAAAACCTTCCTCCAAAAAGTGTTATGTTGGAAAGAAAATAAATAGCTATTTAGTTTTAAAATCTTAAGACTATACTTGTTTAGACTGAATAAAGAGGAGTTTTAACATTTTCAATTACAGCTCCATAATCATAAACGGACAGTAATCCTTGTATGCTTAATATATTAAAGGTGTGGGGAAAAGCTTTGGCATGGTTACCTAAAGAGCACAGCGATCTAATAAATAACCAAGCAACCCATTAGGAGTCATGTTTTCATTTTTATAATGTATAACTTACAGTCCCACAGCCATATTATGTAAAATATTTCTCCAGTATTAGACAAGAAGGTGTTTACAAAACAGATAAACTAAAAAGAAATAGAATATAATTCACAAACCACATCTTAACCCCGTAACTTTTAAAATGACGAAGGAAAGCTTTACAGATGTGAATGGGTCTTATATAGTGTTGCCATATTACAAGGATAATTATATGTTTCCGGCATCAGCAATTCCAACCTGAAACCACTTGAACTGCTTTTTCAACAAGTGATGATGTCAGGGAACCAGTTAAGACATGTGAAGTGATAGGAATGGTTTGTCAAAACTGCTGTTTGTTCAAAACTACTCAAGGTCTGGTTTGGCCTCCATGACATACGATCTGATGTTGTGTCCAGCATCCACCTGGACTCAGGCTTGTTGGGCTGCTAGATGTGAAATCCCATTATTACTCTACATTGCACAGTACAGAGACTTTTACACCTGTTTCCCTGACAAAAGCAGGAAACGACAAGCAAATGTCGATTCATCACTGTGACTGTACAATTGCAGCCACAGATTTCACAGTGGCATTCACAGCAGCGACCATATTAGGAACATCTCGGGCAACTCTCTGGAACGGGGGAATATGGGGCCCTTCTAGGGTGTCCAGGATACCTTCAGACAAAAACAAAAGAAAAGCTTATTAATATTCTTATTACTGATTCATAATAATACAGTCGGCCAAAAGGCTGACATACAAGTTAAAGTTAAGTGCATATATAGATAGTGATCAACATCCTAATGGGCAGAGTCTTGTAAAATTAACTGTAGCTGAAAGTTATTGCTTAATGCTTTGTGGCTGGAATAAAAACAGTGGCTCATGTGGACCTGCAATGTTTGGGAGCAGAGCTGGCTGGAATAGACATTCATTAGACCTGCACAAAACTCCACTGCAGTGGCACACAGCAGCAACACGAAGATCTTAGACAATAATAAAAATATAATAAATGTGACACTATGACTGATTAAATGATTTAAACTCTGACCTACTTCTGATGAATGGCAGACTCCAAAAATATACAAGGTGCTTTGGACCCAAGAATACTTAATTGTTTCTAGTATTAGACTTAAGAACAGACAACAGACAAGAACACTATTTTAAAGTCATAATAATCTCCCAACATTCACAAGAGACTTTCAGTATAGAGCAGCAGAAGTGCATGGGACCTGTTGTTTCCAAGGATGATTATTAGGGCCCAAGCACTGGATGTATAAGGGACCCATAGTTTCTATAAGGATTATTAGGGCACACTCATTGGAGGATTGTTCTCTTTCCAAGGCCATTTTAAGGTGAAAGTGAAATTTTGAAAGAAACATGTAATTTGGTACACATATCTCTTCTTGCCACTGTTACTAAGGGACAGTGGCTTTCCAATGGATATGGTCTGGGAACACAACACTAACTTTCACTGATTCAGCTGATCAGGTGAGTCAGCTAGTTGCACCTTTTGAAATTCTGTACACACATCCATGCTTGTTTCAGTCACTTAGGGACAGATGTTTGGCCCTGGGTGTGGCCTGGAGGCTCCATAGCTTTTCATTGTGCTAGTGTTAGGTAGTGGCTAAACTTTTAACTCATACTTGTAGTGAATAGCATAAATGTTAGTGTTAAAAAAATGTGAAAATATATGTAGTTGTTTCTTAATTGCTGGGAAAGATAACACATTTAATAATATATCATGCAGCTATAGTTACCTGCAACAATCCTGTGATAGGCGAAGTGCAGGTACAGCAGAAAGAGCATGTGGAGTGCAGCCAGAGTGCCACACAGGATGAGACGAGGAGTTTTACCCACTGTGCGTGAAATCAGCACAGCCGCCTGAGACAGAAAAGGGGAGAAAGGGAAAATTTTAAATGGGTCACAAATAGAGATGAAAGGATAAGCGATCAGCCAATATTTGAAACAAATGAGCCACATTTTGCAGTCAGGCGCAAACCCCATTGCTGTACTTCCATCTAGTGTTTCATTTAGGGAGTGCAGCCCGACAAGAACCCCCTCGGTCATAGGTCCCTGCAGTTCCTCGCTGAAACGTTAGATGGAAATACAGACTCTTTAACTTGGAACTAAGGGACTAAAACGGCAGAAGAAACCCCATACTGTACTAATGCTGCCTTCAAGTGGTGTCGGAAATATCGTAGTAGGATAGTAGGAACTTCCGAGGACGGCTTGAAGGCAGCATTAGCTACATGTGAGGATATTGAATTCTAAATGGTAAAAAAAACACAGTCTCCAACCAGTACGCACTGCTCAATCTTTCAGGACGCTAGTGTGCAGTATGCACAGAACCTCGGACACACTACCTGTTCTCGCATACTGCTTTCGCATACTGTTCAGTATGGAATTACGCACCAGTTTTATGTCTTGATTTCGTTAAAAGTGGCATCCAGATAATATTAATATCACAAATACTATTGCCATTACTGCACTGCACACTGAGTAGTGTACAAGGGTCTTCACTATGAAGGACGACTATTATTTAAAATATATCAAAACATCAAGCTATTTGACAAAGAAACCCCACAAAAGATTTAATCTTTAATCTTCTAAGTTGAATTAGAAAAAAAACATATAACATTTTAATTTACACCCTAGAGTCTGAGAGTATAAAATGGGTTTACTCTCCAAGAGGGCTGAACAGAAACCAAAATTTCTTCCAAAGGCATTGATTTCAGCACTAACGTTTCCTGATTGGGATGCCAGTCCATTGCACGTCTGGTTAGGTCCTCATAATACATGGGAATTCAACCAGAAGGCACCACCAGGACTCGAACCTGGTCTCTGGGCTAACAAACTGCTGCTGCACCACCCAATCACCTGAGATCAACAATTCTGTTCATTTCTGGAAGTGATGCCATTGTTAAAGTAGCCTTCTCTACTCTGCTCAATTACTATTCTGATGTCTACGACTGATGTGTAATGTAGTACTACAGTGGGGCAAAAAAGTACTTGGTCAGCCACTGATTTTTCAAGTTCTCCTACTTAGAAAGATGAGAGAGGTCTGTAATTTTCATCATAGGTACACTTCAACTATGAGAGACAAAATGAGGAAAAAAATGCAGGAAATCACATTGTAGAATTTTTAAAGAATTTAATTGTAAATTATGGTGGAAAATAAGTATTTGGTCAATAACAAAAGTTCAACTCAATACTTTGTAACATAACCTTTGTTGGCAATGACAGAGGTCAAACGTTTCCTGTAAGTCTTCACAGGTTAGCACACACTGTAGCTGGTATTTTTGGCCCCATTCCTCCATGCAGATCTCCTCTAGAGCAGTTGATGTTTTGGGGGCTGTTGCTGGGCAATATGGACTTTCAAACTATCCCTCCACAAATTTCTATGGGGTTGAGGCCTGGAGACTGGCTAGGCCACTCCGGGACCTTGAAATGCTTTTTACGGAGCCACTCCTTCCTTCGTTTGCCAGAGCGGTGTGTTTTGGGATCATTGTCATGCTTGAAGACCCAGCCCAACGTTCCATCTACAATGCTCTCACTGATGGAAGAAGGTTTTGGCTTAAAATCTCAAGATACATGGCCCTCGTTCATTCTTCTCTTAACATGGATCAGTCGTCCTGTCCCCTTTGCAGAAAAACAAACAGCCCCAAAGCATGATGTTTCCACCCCCATGCTTCACAGTAGGTATGGTGCAACTCGGCATTCTTCTTCCTCGAAACACGGCGAGTTTTTACCAAAAAGTTCTATTTTAGTTTCATCTGACCACATGATATTCTCCCAATCCTCTTCTGGATCATCCATATGCTCTCTGGCAAACTTCAAGACATGTACTGGCTTAAGCAGTCCCTCTTGCCCTTTTGCTCACCGTTCTCATGATCATTTTGACCCCACGGGATGAGATCTTCCATGGGGCCCCAGACCGAGGGAGATTATCAATGGTCTTGTATGTCTTCCATTTTCTTACAATTGCTCCCACAGTTGATTTATTCACACCAACCTGCTTGCCTATTGTAGATTCACTCTTCCCAGCCTGGTGTAGGTCTACAATTTTCCTCCTGGTGTCCTTCAACAGCTCTTTGGTCTTGGCCATGGTTGAGTTTGGAGTCTGACTGTTTGAGGCTGTGGACAGGTGACTTTTATACAGATAATGAGGTCACACAGGTGCCATTAATACAGGTAACAAGTGGAGGACAGAAGAGCTTCTTAAAGAAGTTACAGGTCTGTGACAGTCAGAAATCTTGCTTGTTTGTGGGTGATTAAATACTTATTATCCACCATGATTTACAATTAAATTCTTTAAAAATCCTACAATGTGATTTCCTGGATTTTTTTCCTCATTTTGTCTCTCATAGTTGAAGTGTACCTGTGATGAAAATTACAGACCTCTCTCATCTTTCTAAGTATGAGAAGTTGCACAATCAGTGGCTGACTAAATACTTTTTTGCCCCAATGTATATCAGGACTTTATCATTTAAATTACATATATAATAGCATTACAATTGGAAAACAATAACAAACCTATGTTGAAACGAGATATTTAGGTATATGAAATGTGATAAACAAATATCATTAAGATCAAAAATGTACCACCTCAGTTATTTAATATGTATAAAATGAGTAACATTTTAATGTTATTCGTAGTGGCTTTAGGCATTAAATTATCTTAAGCATTTATTTTAACAAACAGATGGTGGCCAGTTGTGATCCACTCTGCCTTTTAAACAAATGTTTGGTCATTAGCAGCATCTAGAAAAATCATTTTCTTTTTCGTGGCCAATAAAATCCATTAAAATGACAAATGTCTTTTATATGGGTTTTTATGCCTGTACATTTCCATACCATGCGAAGTGTAGAAAGGCCTCCAATCACCAGCCAGAGAATGTAGAAAAGGGAATGGAAGTGAACATTGTAGGTGATGAATAGGACCACACAGTGGCCAAAGAGACCGTAGCCCTGCAAACACAATGACAGGTCACTGTCATACACACAGACCTCCGATAATGTGTCTTAATAATAACACATTAAAAACCACTCCTTAAATGCAGAAGACTGTGGTTACTCACTAATAAAGACAGCATCTGGAGCATAGTGATTTGAGAATTGCAAAGGTAAGCCAAAAAGTAGACGAAGGAGGATGTTCCCAGCCAGTAGCCAAAACATGTTCCAATTGCAGTACCCATCAGTGTGCCCTCTCTCTGTTTCAGTAAACCTCATTAGTCATTGCAGATGGTGCATTACACATTTACAGAATTCGAAAAGATGCCAAACATGTAAAGTCTGCTTACAATAACAGTTCCAGATGTTTTCATGCCATGAAGCAGGATGGCCACCAGAGTGAACACCAACATCAGGGGTCCATACAGCTCCCCAGCAACCTTCTATTGGTTTTGAAAACATAGACATTGCAGTGCAGTTTTGTAAAGATTTCTATTTATATCAATTTTAACACAGTTTTATACCAGTGCTTCTGACTTTGTGATCGGCTATAAAAGCAGAATGACTTTAATAAGTGGTAAAGACAACAATGGAAAATGCTTACCTGTGGAAAATTGATCATTTTGAGCGGAATCATGGACTCGACTAGCCTGCATAACAATGTAAATAATGTCCGTGAAAAAGCCTAGTTAAAACTGCATAAAAATATTGAAAAGAGCATATTTGGAGCTTACCGGTTTCTCACTTGAATAGGCTCAACATCAAAATATGGTCGGAGGATGTCGATATTGGCATAAAGGTTAAAGGCTTTTGAGGCCTGTCGCTTGCCTGCTTTCCAAACCTGCATGAATTTAAAATACATATTACCTAAAGAAAACATTTCAATATTTACACTGACGTTGCAGACTTGCTTTGATAATAAAAAAGCCTGCAGAAACCAAATGTTTTGAGCCTTCCATCTCTTTACCAACTTTTCCCAGTGACTACATTTTCTATGACTTCTTTTGGACTGCTGTCTCTTAAACAGTCTATTAGAAAGAAGTATATCACACAAATTAGCTCCAAAATATTGGGCTTGATGGAGTTCTTGGTAAAATATGTGTAAAAGGGTTTTGACAATGTATTTTTGGTTAGTTAGCTTGAGAAATCATTTAACTGAAATAATCTAAACTTCAACAGAAATAAATTTATTCCTAGCCTAACTTGGTTAACCTCGAAACAGCATCCTGTAAGCCTTGATAAGAATGGACAGTAAGGATCAAGGAAACTGAAACCCTCCTCACTAAAGAATTGGATAAAACAAATCAGAACAGAAAACTCAGAAATAGAAAAAGCATAACAAAACAAATGGGCGGACACAGGAGTCAATGTTTGTGACAGAACTGCAAGAAATCAGCTGAAAGAAATGGGAATTTAACAGATTTACATATAGAAAAACTGGGTGGCACAGTGACACAAGCGGTTGGCGTGAACTCCTCACAGCTCCAGATATCCCTGGTATGATCCCTACGTCTGACTTCTGTGTGGAGTTTGCACCTTCCCAATGTCCGTGTGAGTTTAATCAAGGTAATCTGGCTTTCTCCCACATTCCAAAGACATATTAGATTAACTGGTCACTCTAAAATTCCTCCCAGTGAGTGTGTGTCTGACCGGGATCATTAGAACCACACTCCTGTCATGAACAGCCATTGATGCTGATCTGATGTTTAAAAAAATAAACAAATATATAGAAAAGCCAAACAAAATCCAGCACCAACATCTGAACAGAAGAAAACAAGGTTATAGTGGGCTGAAGAGAAGCAATCATGGAGTGTGGATGACTGAGATGAAAGTGACATTATTAGCAATGAATCATAAATTTGCATTGGCCTGCATGGGGCTAAATGTCAAGTAGAGAACCAGGACCAGACAATGATCCTTTGTGCAATGACGTTTTGGACACACCTACGATTCAATAAGTAGAAAATAGGTTTGAGGTTGTTCAAGTCATTTTTCAGTATGATAATGTATTGTGCCACACAGCAAAGAGTGTTAAAGCTTTTCTTCTGGAAGGGCATATCAACTCAATGTCGTGGATCACTCAACAGTCCAGATCACAATTTGATTAACTATTATGGTTGAATTTTTAAGAAACTGGTCCATGACAAGGCTCTGCCTGCAAAGCTGATCTGTCAACTTCTATTTAAGAAAGTTGGAACCGGCTTGATGCAGAATATTGTTTTTATTTAGGGAACATTATGCATTAAGGAATTCAAGCCCTATAATGAACAACAAAGTATTAATTGGGAATTTTCGTTGTCAATTCCGTCATTCTTTCTGCAACATTTGTGTTATTCCATAATGTTTGCCGGTGTAGTAACACGCTCGAAAAACCATTCAAGACCTAGATGTAGATTCTTGGTAGAGGCAGGATGAGACGTAGGCAGATAAAATCTGGTACTCCATTAAGTGCATTATGCCAGTACAAGTAGTATTTCCAAATTCCAGTAGTATATAATGAACTCCTGACACTTATGGTTAGATAAAAAATGGCTTTCTTCGGGCATGTTTCAGTGACGTCAAAACTGTTCAACCCATCCTCAACAGGGGTGCCAGTAAATCTGGAACTGACTGCAAATGTAACATTCAGCCACATGGTTCTAGAATATGGTGAAATTAGATGTGCGAATAAAGTTTCTGCTAATGAACCACAAACACAGCAGAAGGAGGACTGAAGGTGTAAGTAGTACAGGTAAGTGCCACTTAATGTCCATGAAAC
The DNA here is from genome assembly GCA_025084515.1 of Ancistrus triradiatus. Classification (NCBI taxonomy): domain Eukaryota; kingdom Metazoa; phylum Chordata; class Actinopteri; order Siluriformes; family Loricariidae; genus Ancistrus; species Ancistrus triradiatus. The sequence continues at coordinate 305,913 of JAJAGP010000448.1, read as the reverse complement.
GTTCTGTGTGAACTTATAAGTGGCATGAATAAGACAGATGCTGGTTACAACTAGAGATATTAATATATGATATTAATACAGGATTATATTACGATATATGATAGATATTTCTGTATTTATTCACTCATATATACACACACACACACACACACACACGTATTTGTAAATATATATATATAAATAAATACAAACACAAGTGTGTGTGTGTGTGTTTGTTTATATATTGGGGATTCACCGAATGCTCCTTTAAAAAAGATAGCAGGGGCTGATGGCTTGTGCCCGACTCTGTGCTCTTGTTAGCTTTAGCCTCTGTTTGCTCTGTCAAACTCTGCATATTCAGCATGCTGGTGCTGTTTTAAGCGTCTTATTAAATCCATTAATCCGATCGTTTTCGGAGTTGATCCTTCACGGCTTATTTTCGCCATGTATGTAATCCAAACAGAACGCTGTAAAAGTGTCCATGTCGGAGACATGGATGTGTTCAAATTGGAGAACACACTTGTAGTAGTGCCCCTAGTCCATCAATCAGTAATGCAGTATTTAGGGAGCCTATCTAGTTGACTAGCTAAGTAGCACTGAAAACACAGCCGAAACATATAAAGCTACCTTCTCATCATGTCAGCAAGCAAACCCTTAAACCTATCTCTTAAAAAAACCCTCGAGTGCCTGAAACTTTGAATTATGAACTGACCTGAACAGAATATGAATTAAAGTTAGTAAAAGCACTGTGCTGTTCACAGAATCGGTTATATGAGACCACCTGAAGCCAATCACGCTAAAACCGGGCTAATCCGTTTTATATATGTATATAATGAAGGCTTTTATTACTACAGGGTTTACTTCGCCCCACAAAATGACACAAATCAGAATGCATGAAACAGTTGAATGTAAACAGATTTTATAGTGCAATCTGCAAAGTTTTAAAGACAGGGCTTAAAAGAAAGAGGTCCCTTTTTGGCTGATGTATTTGCTGTCCGGTAAGACATAAATGACACAAACTACTCTTTATGAATGTTATACACAACGTAGTCTACTGCCACTGTTTGAGATTCCATATTTTTATGGTTTCTATTATGAACCTGTTTGCAGTGAGTGTGGTTGAAATAACCAAGATCACTAATTACAAGGTATGTCTACATACTTTTGGTCAAAGTGCAGCTGTAATGCAACACTACACAATAACTGACCTCATCGGCGACCTGTCGTCCCAACTGCCCTTTGAGACCCTTCATGCCAAGGAACTCTCCATCTTCTCCAGTGTCTTCCTCAGCAGCTGCAGCCTCTTCTGTAACCTCCTCCTCCTCTTTCATACGCTGGTGCATATCACCCATGTCTTCAAAGCTGGAGCCAGAAGTGTCGTCCATGTTCTCCATGTCTATGACTGCCGAGCCACTGCCCTGAAACATCAATCAACCCAAAAACTTATTGGTTATAGAATAGGAATACAACAGTACATAGCAATAACTGAGCCCCTGACTAAAGAGTGGTTCCAGTAAAGAAACAGAAGTGGGGGATTAGGTATATATTTTATATATTATCTAATTAAAATGCTTCAATATCTGTTTATGCAATTTCATTTATAAACACTGAACTCGTGCAGAGATTGTAAGTGTTGTCTGGTAGCCTAAAATTCAGTCCTGGTGCTAGCAAACAGAAGTTGTGATTTCAAATTCCATGACTAGTCAAAAGTACAGTGTATAGCTCTGAAAATGTTTGTAGTGGATAAATTTCCCTGTGGAAATTTTGAAATTTGGGTTGTACTAGAATTTAAAAAATGCAGTTTGTCTTACATTTACTTTGACTTATTTAATTTCAGACAGTATGAAAACAGGATATTTCATGTTTTTCCCTGGTCAACTTCATTTAATTTGTTAATAAACACCCATTCCTGCATTTCAGAAAAGTTGGCATGGAGCAATTCAGGGCTAGTAATATAAAAAAAAAAAACACAACTAAACAATGATGTGATTTCAAACAAGTCATTGTAATCATGAAAAGCAGTATCCACAAAAGGCAGAGTCGTTGAGGAGTAAAGATGGACAGATGATCTCCAAATTCTGAGAAAATTATTGAAATGTTTAAAAACAGTGTTCCCCAAAGAAAGAGTACAAGGGATTTGCTATAGCTGATAATACCGCATGGGCAAAGGATTACTTTGGCAAACCTTTGTCAAGCACTACAATAAGGAGTTACATTCACTGATTCCAATTAAAACGTTCCAAAACCACATGCTGCACACATTACAAGGCATGGCTATGGAAGAAGAGGGTAGGGGTCCTGGACTGGCCTGCCTGCAGTCCTAACCCTGTAGAGAATGTGTGGAAAATTAAAAAATAAAAACTGCGTCAACAACGACCCTTTACTGTTGCACACCTTAAGACGTGTTTTCAGGAAGAATAAGACAAAACATCAAGTGAAACACTTCATCGCTTGGTCTCAGTGCCAAAACACATTTTAAGTGTTGTGAGAAGGAATGGCACATTACAAAGTCATAAAAATGCTTTACCGTCCCAACTTTTTGGAATGTGTTACAGGCATGAAATGCAGGAATGGATGTTTATTAACAAATGAAATCAAGTTGACCAGGCAAATGAAATATGTTCGGTTCATACTGTCTGTAAAGAAATAAAAGTAAATGTAAGAAACACTACATTTTTAAAATGTACCATACTGTCCCAAGTTTTCCTGATTTGGGGTTGTATGACTAGTCAAAATTTCTTTATGTAGACCTGATATTACAACTAGTCACATTTAATAAATGCATTACAGAACATTACATTCAGTTGGTAAATTATGACTTGTTGCGCTGGCGATAATTTGAGTTAAACCAGCTTGCCAAAACAGCTTTTTTGTATTACTAAACTTAATGCTGCCTAATCCAGGGCTGTTTCCATCATGGAAATAATTATACATATATTATATTATATTATATGTATACATTATACATATATGTATATTCATTTACATTTGGGGCCTTAATTTGTTCCATTAACTATTTCTTTTGGTCAAACGAAACCTTCATAAACCACAAACAAGGTAGGATTAACAGACTACGTAGCTATGACACTGGATGGATCCCAAATCATTTTAAATTGGACATAGAGTGTACTAGTTAGGGTGTAAAAGACATTTTTCATACTCTACACAGGGCACCTACATAGGGTGTACCGAGCCATTTGACACGCAGCACTTTTGCCAACAGTAAGGTTTGATTCAATGACAACAACCTAATTACTACCAGAATAAAATATTTCAAATTAACGTCACGTCTCCGATGGCACATAATTTCAAATACTTATTAACTAAGCAATAAGGTAAGCAGGTTACCTGAATCATAAGGTTGTCATCAAATCCACCCCATGGTTCCGTATTCGTGTTTTTTATTCCTTCCGATGCCATTTTAGCCTTTGATGTGAATACACAACTAACTATAAAAGTTCAGCAAGTGTACGACTGAAACGTGACTACACAACCACACCAAAGTTCATGATATTTTCAAAGTCAGACAAACGACACGGAATTAGTATCAGTATTCTTGCCAAATACAAGCTGACATTCCTCATTACAGCTGTGAAGCGAGACACAAAAGAGCTCGGCGATTCAGTGCTGAACCGACTCACTGATCCGAATCTTCAGACACGTCATGGATAGCCGAGTTACGTCTTAGATCGCTGTCAAACTAAACAATGAAATGCAATAATAATAATAATAATAATAATAACAATAATAATAACTATGTGTATGTTTCTTTTTACATATTTTATTCTTAATAAAATGCATTTTTCTGTAGTTGGATGCATTGCAGCAGTGGAGGTTTTAGACCATTTGAAGTGGGGGCAATGGCTATGTTAGAGGGCTCAATTACTATTCTACCCAAATGTTCATTGTCACCAGTCGCTGGCTACACTGGCGACACTGGCTAGGCACCAGCTTTCCCACCACCCTGACAAGGCTTAAGCTGATAATAAATTGAATGAATGAATGAAAATTCATTTTAAGATGACATGTATTCAGCAAGGAAAAAAATGTAAGAGTTTCTACAGTAATAAGTATTTAGTGTAACCTCACCTTACATGTACATTTTACATTTATGTCATTTAGCAGACGCCCTTATCCAGAGCGACTTAAAATTTATATATTCTTACAATCTAAGCAATTGTAGGTTAAGGGCCTCAAGGACCCAACAGTGGCAGCTTGGCAGAGGTGGGATTTGAACCCTGGACCTTCTCATCCATAGTCCAGTACCTTAACCACTAGGCTACCACTTGAACTGCCTTGAGCAGATGCTGCACTTTAGCAATAGCAGTATCTGGCAGCATCATTGCGATGCCAAGTTGACTACAGTCCGAAGGAGGCTGATAAGGAAAGGACTATTTGGAAGATTATCAGCCAAGAAACCACTTTCTCGGAAGGGGAACACGGTGAATAGGCAAAGATACGCTAAAGCTCACAAATACTTAAATAAAGATTAATGGAAAGGTGCTATATGGAATGACAAATCCAAGTTTGAAATGTTTGAGTCCAATCATTGATATTATGTTATATATGGTAAAAAATCTAATGGTGTGTACCTGGGATATACCTGTAAACAACAGACAGGTTCATCTTCCATTGTTTGATTATTCATTCATCTATTTGGAAGTTACAAAACAGTACTGTTAATTGTTAAATATGAGTATTTCAATATGTATAAAAAAATCACAAATTCTAATAATAATAATAATAATAATAATAACAATATAATCACATAATTATTTAAATCTCGTTATTGTCAGGCTGTACTGACATATGGTTACCACTAGGTGACAGTATAAAACCGGTTGTCGATCCAGACCGTGTAACGCTGGGGGTTACATGTTGGTAAATCGTGTAGTACATCATCACAAATAATGATTTCAAAAAGGTCATCCTTTTTCCTAAAGTTAAAGACAAACATAAGCCAATCTCTTAATATAGTCAATGAATGTAACATAATGCATACACAGCCATCTTATTTCTTCCATTGTGTATCATGTACTGAGGTGTCACAATGTATAACCGAAGAGTTTTAGGTACTTCTCACAGCATTTGTACCTTATACTCATTTTTTCACTAGAAAATCCATCTTATATATAGATTCATTTGAAAAGTGCTATTTTATTTTAAAAAATGATCTGTTAAACACAGAGAAATCATACACTGTCAGTCAAAAATTGTTGTTCAAACACCTATTCTACAGAATGACCAATAAACAACACAGAAAGTAAAAAACAGCATGACTTATCAGGATACCATGGGTCCTCCTGCAGCCTTGATGACCTCCTCACATGGTCTTCACCTATTGTCATGAAGAATTGTAAATGATCTTGTGGAACTGCTTCCCATGAACTATGAGCTGTCTTAAACCTATTAGATGTGCAATTTTCCATAATTCTTTAGTTTTATTCTTGGCTTTTAACCTATTGCACTTATTCTGTTCAGCACTACAACACAAATCAGTTTGACTATTGCTTATTTATTATTACGTATATTATTAACAGGTGTACTTTCAGATCTCATTTTGGTCTCCACAGGGAAATTAGTATGATTGATCAAGACAAGGATGGGTGGCACTGTTGGGCAAGTAGTTCCCAACCTTGGACTCCATCTATGAGGAGTTCTCCGTGTCCATGTGGGTTTACTCCAGATACTCTGGCTTCCTCCCTACCACATTCCAATGACATGCATTAATATCGATGTAACCTTGCTTCTATTGAGAATAGTTGTTGATATATGAAATAAATATCATAACAATGATTATTGGGCACTAAGACCATGGCAACCACACTAATAACCACTTGCCAGCTGCTCAGTCCTGGTTATTTTGGTTTTCCTCTTTTAGAGAAACAAAAAGATAGATAATTTTACGAGTTGTCAGGATAGTGCATGTTAGGAAGTGGTTTGCCTGTGGTCTCCCTGACCCTTTCACGAGATAAGGTATATTGACAACAGCTTTTAGGGAAAAAACTAAAAAAGGATTGTTTTAGACAAATGTAATCTCATATATCTCACACGGTTGTTTTATAATGATAGAAAACGGAAGTTCGCACTCAGAAAGCAACAAACAAAGAAATTAAAACGCTAGAACTTGTGCGTTTGTGTAAACCCATTGTATGTATTCAAGGACGGTACTGTTGTGCAAAACAGCGCCATCTAGTGTCACAACTAGTGTTGCAGTGGCACCAGGAAGGAAGGAACGAGACAGGCACCGAGAGCGGCAGTACTTCTTAAGGTAAAGGCTTTTTTCCCTGACGTGACATTTTTATGTTTTGTGTCTTATTGTAGCGTTTTATTGTTCTTTCCGTTCCCGCCAGCTCCAAAGGACAGTAAATGATAGTGAGTGTGGCATTTTATTTTACTATCAGCAAGGTCTATATTTATACAGTACTATAGTGACGAGTGTTAGTTGAACGTTGAGTCGACTCTCGTAAACGAGTCACTTGTAGTGTATGTGGACAATATACTAGAAATATCTAGTATTTCTAGTATATGATGATCTCAGTGCTTTTATGCATCCAGTAAAACTTCTTAACATGTGGTATATTTGACAACTTAAAATGTATTGATTACCGAATTCTTGGTACGTTTTGTCTAGTGTGTTGATGGTGATGAATGGCCATCCATGAATTAATGGTTAACACAGTTGGGAAGTTTTAAAAATCTTTAATAAAAGGATTGGTACAATAGAGCAGAACTCAAGAATTGCTTAGAAACGTGTCCCAGTGCACTATGTGGCTTTGTTATTGTATAATAAATGGGAAAAAACAGCAGTTTAAATATAATAATAATAATAATTGCTTAAATAGAAGGTAAGCAACCATAAGTCATTAATTAGACCTGTCACAAATATGATTTGTAGCTCAAGATAAATTGTATAATTATTTATATAATTGGTTAATGAGCATTAACACTTTATCTTTCCTGCCTTCCTGTCAACATTAGTTGTGGCTAATAAACCTTATATAGTATTATGTTTTTAATATAATATAATAATAATTAAATAATATAATCAATAATACATTATATATATAATAAATAATATAGAATTTAAAGACTATTACTGCATCAACATTAAAACCAGTTAGATAAATAACTTTTGTGGGAACCGCCATAAAAATACATTAAACAAGACATATTTTGAAGTAGCCCATAATTGAAAAACCTTTTGATAGACTGATAGACTGCTGATGTCAATGATAATCAAGCTTGGGTTCTGCATAACTGACTATGCAGTTAGTGTTTATATGAAAAAGGAGGACTTTGATATTTCATGATTATGCACATAGTACTGATAAGCTCACACCATGCACTCGGGTGATTATGTAACAGTTGTGACCTATGGCATGGCAGGTCTCTGCATACTTGGCACCATAATATGTGAAATTAGATTTGTTTTTTATTTAACATCGCTATCAGCATCCATTTCAGCGACACACACAAGATTACGTAAACCCCCATGGACACGGGGAGGACATGCAGACTACACACAGAAAGGACCCAGGCCACTGTACCCTGGGAAGTGAACCCCACATCAGCCCCCTTGCTATGATCTTCAAGTTTTGAAGAACAAAAGACAAAAGAAAAACAAATCAATCTTAAATCGTAGACATTTTGATTATAAACCAGACACCCCATGTGGGAAGAAAATAAGTGTTGTTAAAAAAAAAACCAGACCATCTTCACTATATCACCCCCAAGCCATTTGTTTGTTCTCAGAACAAGCATGAATCTTTGTGGGATGAGATTCAACAAGGTGCTGAAACATTTGCTAGATTTTCCACGTTGACCTGGTTACATCATGTAATTGCTCCAGGTTTTGTCAGCTGCACATTCGTGCTGTGAATCTATCAGTTTACCACATATTTCCGTAATAGATTTAGATCGGGTGACTGGAGAGGCCATGGACGTACACTGAACTCATTGTTATGTTCTTGGAAACACGTTGACTTTTGTTTTGTGACGTGGTGCATCATTATGTTGTAAGTAGCCATTAAAAGATGGGCAAATACTGGCCATAACAGAATGCACTTGGTCAGCAACAATCAGATTGGCGTAAGTGCATGATGCTTGAATGGTATTAGTGCGCCCAATGTCTGCCAAAAACATTCCTCACTCTGTTTTACCACCATCATGAGCAGCAGCTTGCTGTTTGTTCAAAACTCTGACCTACCTGCATAACTGGCAGCTTTAAGTATAAATGCTGTCATTTGGACGGATGTCATGTTTCAGCTGAAAGATTTGTAACCAAAACAGATGGTGTGGTGCCCACCATGGAATTAGCTTTCTTGACTGCCAGAAAGGTAACCTAATGTGGTGTTCTGCGGTTGTATCCCACTGATCTAAATTTTAACATCAAGTCTGTCCATTGTTCACTGACTCCTCTCTCATCAACAAGGCCTTCACCCCCACTGAACTGTTTTCGAACCTTTCTGTGTAAACTCTAGGGAAGGGACGAATCTAGACCTTTATGGTTAGTGGTGCTGAATTTTCATTAGCGGGGCTAAGGGTATACTTCCCCTATCAATAAAAATGGATATCAGAATGTCTGTTTGTCATTATTTTTTGGATAAAGTGCATAAGATCCCATCACAATTTATATCAAGCACAGACCTACTGATATGAATGCTATTCATTTACTTACAGTCAAAAGCAAAGTCTTGGCCAAGGATATCTCCTTTCTAATACAAGTGTTGGGTCATAATATTGTTATTCAATGACACGGTCAATGGATTTGTTCAATCTTATTTCAGTCAGAAAGAGCATAACTTCACATATAAGTACTTACATATATCATAAAACTCCATGCGTGGGTAATAAATCATTACAATTTATATGATTGATTGAACTGGAAACAGTGCACTGAATGCCAAATCTATGCATTTAACATTGCGACAGATAATCATCTGTGAAGGTGCAGCCATGATAATTCTGTATTGTTTGTGGTTATTTTTTTTTTTTACTATCAAAGAAATTGATCTACCAACATTTAGATAGATCAGAAAATCAGCCTTTCACTGACAAAATGGCTCATTTGTTGGAGGGGCTATAACATGTTTGGGAGGGGGTGCCTGTTCTAGAGACAGCAGTTTGTGAAACTACCTGTCTGGCACCAACTATGAAGTCACTGATGTAGACATTAACTGATGATCTTCACCATCATCTGTTTGTTTTTATACTTTGAGCTGGTGACCACAAATTGGCAGATTGGATTGACCAATTGGTATGACCAAACAGATGTTCATATTAAAGCGGTTGGTGCATTGTTCAGGATAACCTTCATTTATGAAAACAGTGGTTTGTAACTAGCTAACTACTTTGCAGTAGTCCTGTGGTTTAGGAAAATATCTGTTAATGAAACTCTTAAAAGTTTAGTGTGTATCTAAACAGACACGAAAGGGTAAGAAAGTGGATTAAATAAAACAAAAACAGCTAACTACATATAAATGTGGGTTTAATATTTAGCCCTATACTTGCTAGCTCAGCAGACAGCGAAAAGTCCCTATTTTTTGACTTTCTTTCTCTATCTATTTCTCTTTCTCTTGCTCTCTCTTCATTCATCTTCATACTCACTTAATCCAACTCAGCATGGTTGGGTTACATTTCAGTTCAGGTTTCTGTAGAGGACTTTCTGTCAGGGCCCCCCCCCCCCCCAAGGCAGAAATATAGCCTGGACAAGGTGCCAGTTCATTAAAATCTCTAATCTCTAAGTTATATCTGATCAGTTATTTCTGCAGCAAGAGCAAATGTGTGGTTTTTTTCTGTAACTGGACACTCAGGTGGTTTTTGGTTTGTTTGTTTTTCAGGAGGGAATTTACACAACTGTTGTTTGGATCCTCTTCCTTCTGGCATATTCTATTTAATTCATAGTTATGAACTGGATACACAGCAAGTGTGTTGCTTATTTATGTAGCGACAATACAGAAAATATAGTGGAGGGAAAATAATACGCATTTATAACAGATCGTTTCAAACGGATTTCGGAAAAAACTACCAACTGTTAGCTACTGAACGATTCATTGAGCTGCTAAAGAAGCCGCCCTTAGGTGCACAGTGGTTTTAGTCGCTGTCGCCATCACAGCCTGCTGAGACTCCCAGTTTGACTCCCAGTTTGGTGTCCATTGTGTATACAAGCTTGACTCCCAGTGTGCTTCCCACCGGAGTCCCCTGGTTTGGTTTGAACTTGGAATAAGCTTGCGTCATGACAAAATTGGATTTGAAAAGTCCTGATTCTTTTGGTGAGCCCGAAGCGAAAAAGATAGGACTCACTGAACAGGAAATCAAAGCGCGGACGTGGCAAAAAGGGAAAGCCCGTTGGTGGCGGGATATTCCGCGTCACTGCTCTCGTTCTCTGTGTTTTTTCCACACCCGCATTGCAGCAGCAAAGGAGGGCGTGCGTTTGTGTAGCCGGCGCTGTAATTGATTGATTACGGGTGAGACTCTGACTCCAGCCAATCACATTTAGGGGCGGGATCTAAATTGTACGAATACTGGTAGGAAAATAAAAAACGCCTGCGGTGTGAGCGCGGCTAAGAGAGAGGGTAGACAGCCTGGTGTTTTAGCTTTGCTGGAAACTGAAACGTGGTTGATCGATCTTAACGCTACTGTTGGCTGTGTGGCACTGGATTGAACAGACAAGGTACGAGCAACTTCATGGCTATGAACAAGTTAGATTTTTTATTTATTAGTATAATGGTGCTTGTCCGGGTAACGTTTTGACCTCTCAGTTTTAACCTTTTGTTCTGGATCGTTTATTAAGCCGTTGGTTGCTGGCAACATTATTTGGTATTTATCTTTATATGTCAGTTGAAAGGTTTTCCAGTGACCATGGAGTTCTTTTGTGTTCTTTCTAGTAATTCGTGTATTTTAAGTCGAGTAGGTCGAGTAGGACGTATACCGGTTTATAAGGGTTCACAAATACGGGTGATAACATGGCATGTCAAGGTCACCATTTCGTAGAAATAGTAAATTTTACTTCTCACTTATAGTCAGACATGGTTACTAATAGTTCATGTGGATCATATATTATTCAGCCTTTGCATTGTAGGTATATCTTGGTGTTTGGTTATGTCTTTCCTTGCGTATATTTGAATGTCAAATAATAACCATATGTAACAATATTATATGTTATTTAAGTACAACTGATATAGAAATCTTTTTAGTCTTATGGTTAAGAGGACAGTGATGGACCATCATCATTCTGTATCGTCCGAGTCAACATGACAACACCAGGAATACTGCACATGTGAAGCTTTTTTAAATATAGAGCTGGCCTTTGAGCACTGAACTTGCTCTTACAAGAGCTGTGAACACTGCAAGGCTTAACCTGAAATGGAAAGTGATCTGCCTCACCAAATGAGTTAGCAGTCTGTGTTTTGGTAGATTAACTGCTATAACATAAGTTGCATGATGTTAGTCAAACACATCAGTAGAAGTTACTGGAACCCGTGTAACTATAGACGTGTCGTGATTCACATTTATTGACCAAAATAAAGGAAGAATAAACTTACTTAACTGATATGCCACGCGTACTGGGAGGATGTAGTGTCCATCTTGGGGCCTGCCGTCACTATATAATGCTTCTTAAAGACATCTGTAATGTTACTGGGATGCCACCCAGTTATGGGCAACTAAAGTCTCTTTGAAAATACAGCAGCACCTGGAGAGATTTGGCTTTAATTAGCGGAGAAATCAGTTATTCTGTTACAACAAACAGTCACATTGGCAAAACTATTGGCCACACAATAGTAAAATACAATGGTGTATTTGCATTATACAATGTACAATATTACACTGGCCTTTGCACTGCAACGGATCAATTGTTGCAACCTTTAAAAAGCCCTCAAATTTTACAATAAAGGCTGTAGTGAGCTTTTGCTACTGAGTTGTTCCTGTTTGGTTTCAATTGTTGCTGCAGAAGTAAACGATTTTCAAAGCATATAGACGGCATATCATTGGGCCACTGTTCATATAGTGTCTGTAAGAGAAAAGCCTCCTGCAGGCTAATGATTCAAAATGCATATCAAGAACTTCAGTGTTGTTGGAATTTTTCTCCTTTGCATTAATTTCTGTTTGGCAGCATTTTTCTCTTTGGGGTCTGCCCCCCACCCTAACCCCAGCCAGCACAGAAACAGTTTAGCCTGAAGCACTGAAGTCTCTGTTACATATCAGTAGTGCACATATAACTTCTGTGTGTGAATGTACAACATAAACTGAAAGGTTATGCGAACAATGATCAGTGTTTCCAACATGTTGTGAGACTATGGTGTGCAGGCCTCAATCTGATCCTATAGGATGGCCCACATTTAGTGTTGGAAGTATGTGTATTTGAAAGTTACATGCATCAGTCTGGTGCACTTTGAGAGGAAAATTGTGAGGTTAGATCAGTGAAGAACGCATTTTATTACTTGTGTTTAAAACACTGATTTGACAGCTAGGGGTGGGTATTGGAATGGACTTCACGATATGATATGCATCACAATACATGGGTCTCGATACGATGCGTACTGCGATATTTTGCGATATTTCACATAGTTCACTGAAAATATAAAAACAGCTTAAATGCACGTGTACAATCTGAGTTGTCTAAATACATCACGTTTGTAATTCAGCAGTCAAAACACTGTGCTGCGACATCTACAGGAGCGGAGATTGTACTTTACACCCCATTTAAAATGTTTTGTTCTTCCTTCAAAAAACAAACAAACAAACTAACTATATTTTGAGCTGAAAATTGATGTAGTCTATCTTGAAAATAAATGTCATGCTATATTGGTGTATCTATTCCTTTCCAATTTTTTTTTAAAGCACAGCCTTAATGGCAGCCCAGTGTGTTTTAACAACCAGGCACTTACCAGGCAGCTTGTGGTTATCATTTAAAAGTATGCAAAGATGAGATTGGCACAACTGGTGGAAAAATTCCAGACTTCTTTAAAAACCTTAAAAGAAAATCCCTCAATGAGTATGCAGAAAGTCAGATAGCACGGGGATCTCACATGAGTGCAACAGTGGTGAAATGGACACACCATATGTGAGAAGCATTGGACATCACTGATGCCGTAATATTTTACTTGGCCAACGATATTTAAGAAAATGTAAAACTTTGAACTTCTTATCGATATGTAAAACATTTATAGTAACATGTAGTTGATGACGATGAAGACAGAAACGCTAGCCTACCATGATGATAGCCAAAAGTGGGCTGATGCGGCAAGAAGTTATAAATAAAATAAAAATTCAGTCAATCTGGCAAAATGGTTGAAAACAAGGGTTTTAAGAGACTTTTGTAGATAGTTGAACCTCGTCACTACTAACGTCCAAATATTTTAACACCTCTGATTTTCACAAAATGCAGAGAGACTGTTTAATTCAAAATGAACCTTGACTGTTTTTGATCACGACTCTTTATGGTCTAGCTGGACTTCAGAATTCATATTTCAATCTTTTAATTATTATGATACTGTTTTTGGACACCTAGAAGATGGTGGTGATATTTTAATCTTGTTTGGTAGGTGTTCTTTATTAATGTTTGTTTAAAAATGTACTACTAGAACACATGGTTTATTTTTGTTCTTCTGTATTATCATTCTGCCATAGTTTTATATGTAGAGCTGTGTTTACTTTGCAAATTGGTCTTAAAATCAACATGAATTGTGATAACTATTGTGGTTCATGAGTAAGCCAAAAATCTAATATAGATTTTTGTCAGATTTTTGCAGGTATTTTTTTTCTCCCCTTCAGAAAACATGCATTAGTATACTAATATTAGTGAGGCAAGCAGTTTATAACATCACATAGGCAATGCACCACGAGAAAGCTAATTTTACAGTGTTCTTGCATTTAAGTCATATTAAAGGTGGTTTAATATGATGATGCCAAGCTGAGCAGGATCATTAATATGCTACATCTGTTAGGCTAAAACTTACCTCTGTAGAAAAACAGCAGCTTTAGCATAAAGCGTTGCTCATCTGATGGGTGTTTTTGTCGTCTGTAAACTCAGGTGATAGTTTTGGAGAGATGGTTTAAGAACCCCCTGAAGTGTTTCTGTAATTCGCAAAAGCACAAAGGTTTTCCCAAAGGACTTGAAATTCATACGAGCTCTATTGAACCTACATATTTTATAGGTAAAATATGGTCTAATCTTTGAATATGCAGTTTTACTCATTAAAATTCCTTACTTGGAATTACAGCCTTGACGTAGAACTGAACCCAAAAAAGAGCAACACCTGATATTTAAAGGATTCAGAAGTTAAGGAGCTTAAGATCATAATGTGTCTATAAATGGCACAGTAGGTTACATAATACAGAATGATTCCTAAGTGAATAATTTGTGAATCACTTGGATAACACAGCAGTCAGGTAGAAAGACGTCATGGTTGATAAACAAACTCTGAAACAAAAAATTCCACCAAATCCATTGCAGAAGGGATTGTTTTACCTCACCTCACCTCATTTGTTACCGGTCTGTCTGACAAAGGGTGCAACCCAGTAATTAAGGCAGCTATTGTGAAAGACACAAACTTAGGAAATTGCCTGGGGTTTGAGTGATGAAGGGGCTTGTGACAATGTTTTGAGTTCTGTATTTTGAGTCAGAGTTGTGTTATAACTTGGCTAAAGATGTATTTGGTGTCTAGCAGTCTTAACCTTCCTAATGTGCTTGGGTCAAATTTGACCAAAATTCATGTTTAGATATGAAACATGCCTATTAATTGTTTCTGAGCGAAACTCCATTACGTCCTGTGTTGTTTTGAAGAAATGTTGCCAGACCATTAGGAAAAAACAAAAATAATATAATTAGAGATGCACCGATTATTCGGCTGGTGACCAGAATTGGCCGGTTTTCAGTTTGACCTATGATCGGCTGACCAGTCGCATATAACCGATTCTGTACCTCCAGCAGCAGCACAAACACGGCCACACACATGAAAAGCACAGTGCTTTGCCTAGTTAATTCAGTTAATGTTTGCATGGGGAGCTTTAAACGCTCACATGTTTGTTTAGCAAAAAAAAAGTCATTTATGATTCTTAGACAGAAAGAAACTCAGAATTGGCCGGTCATATTTTTTAAGTATCGGAATCAGCCAAGAAAATTGCAATCGGTGCATCTCTAAATATAATATAATTTTATTGTGTGAACATATGAAAGTTGTTTCATGCCAAGAAAACATGTTTGGTTAAATTAAAGTTGAGTAATTCATTTAATTCAGTAGTTTCATGTGACTATATTTGCAAACAGTAGGGTAGATGCGTTTAATGCATTTGTAGTGCAGACTGAAATATATCGTGTATGAAACTGTGGAAAACCATATTAATGGTTAGGGTCTTTCTGGAGGAGCAAATCAAGAACTCTAATAAACCCTTGTCAAGATAATTTTTTTGCAATATTGCACAGCTCTGGTATGTAGTATAATATCACTGTAGCTAATAAGTTCTGCATCTAATCTTAAGCTCACTAACCTACTGGAGACACCTTTTCTTGTGTAATTTGTGTGTGTTTTGGAATGTAAATATATTCTGGTTTTTGGAGTGAAAGGTGTGCGGTCAATTTTGACCAAGAACATAACATATTTGCTCAACTTACACACACACACAAGCTATTTTGAAAATGTTCATCTTAAAAACCAACTAAATTATGAAAATATCATTTGATACTTGCTGTGAATCCTAAATCTGGAACAAAAAAACAACTTAAAACAGGATATTTCTGCTAGATCGCCCACTCCTAATCTACTTACTTACCTACTACGTACCTACTTTAATCCATTGGGGGAGACGATGCTCAGATGGCAGCTGAGCATCGTCTCCCGCCATGTAAGATGTTCTGACCGAGGTGTTGGGAGCAGTGGGTCTGTGAGAGCATGCAAACAGACCCCTGATGGCCCAGACTGACCACCAGTAGAGAGGATTGTTTGATTTGCTGACATGCACGAGCAGCATCCACAGTTTCGTTGTCCACCATCCAGACACAGGTGGCACCTTCACTACACGCCCTTGTCTCTGACTGGACCATTTCCAGGCTCTTTGTTGTCACGGTGCCCATTACGTGTCCTGCCATTTACAGCCAGTCACTGCCCCTTCATTTGCCGTGGTGTTGTGAACAGAATCTGGACTTCTATGCACTGGGACCATATTGTCTTTAATGATGTATCCAGGTTCTGTTTGAGATCTGATGACGGTCAGATTTCGAGTATGAAGGGCTCGTGCTGAGCGTTCAATCCTGCCTTTGTTGTGGAGCAACACGCTGCCCTAGCTGCTGGTGTGATGATCTGGGAAGTCATTGTATACGACAGTCTGTCACCCTTAGTACTGATATGAGGGACACTAACAACTCAGCGATTCTGTACAGGACATCCTGCTGCCACATGTGTTGCCTCTCATGGCAGGGCTTCCAACTGGCATTTTTCAGCTGGATAATGCTCACCCACACAGTGCAAGGGTTTCTCAGGGATGTCTCTGCCAGATTGTAACACTTCCTTGGCCTGCCTGGTCACCAGATTTATCGCTAATTAAACATTTATGGGACCAGGTGTGACACGGGCTTCAGCAAACTAGGAGTGTGGAGGATCTATAGACCCAACTGTGGGCAAATGTTATACAAACATGTCTAGCAGTCAACGATCATCAAGATGTACACTACCCAAAAGTAGCCTCTTAGTCTTATTATGGTGCAGTGGGGAAAGCACTTTTATGGGCTTTTGAGGCAAGTCCCAGTGTCTAATCAGACCATATCTGTAATCATTTACATATTTGCATGTAACTGCATGCCGAGTTTTGCAGCAATTCGACATTTCTAACTGGGGTTGTTGTTTTTCTGTCAATGAGTATATTTAACGATTCAGAGAATTTTGGTCAATCTCAGGCAACTTTATTGCATTTTTATATGTATATTTATATGTTACTGTTAGTTAGTCCTGTTACTCTTTTTATATGACCAACAGGACTGTGTTTTAGTCCAGAACTGGCAAATACGAGAAATGTAACCATGTGGTGTCCATACAAATGACATTGGGACACCACGTTCTAATGATTTACCAAGAATTGTATTTTTTGCAATAAACAAATAACATCTAAAATAATTTACGCAAGACAATAAGTTGAAATAAACCTTCTCAGTCATAGTTACAATATCATCAAATGTACAGGAGGAAAAAGAGAGAAGTTCTTTTTGGTCTTCCTATGGTCTTCAGACAATCCAGATGATACAACTTCCTATTGAACATGTGACTGTTGGTATGTTCCCTAATCTCCAGAAGTGGGAATATGTTAGGCTAACAGAACTGAGTGAAAACCCGAGGACATGACTAATGTGCATTTAATGTACATTGTGGATTTCTTATGAAAAACAAAATATGTAAAGTATAGATGGGATATGGAGTGGTGCAGCAAAGCAGGATTTTAGTCGTTATATTTCATTTAAAAGTGTAATGTTAGAAACAAAAGACAGCTAACAAGTGTTCTTAGTAGTTTTAGTCATTTAAATTATTTACCTTAAATTTGTATCACAGTGAAGGACACTTTGCTTGCAATAAAATGTTTTTGACAGTTAATTATATTAAGTGTCTATACATTTAATATCCTGGGGGCAGAAATGGCACCCATTCGGTGGAAAGCCTCTGTTATAACAATCACTAATCTAGCACTTCTCTTGAAACAAAAAGTGAGCATACCACCAATGGTTTATGGTGAACTGAAAGTGAATCTTTCTATTCATAGAATGGAAACTTTCAGGTTTTGTCAGCAATTCACTGTTAAATATTTGTATTAACACTGCCGCTAATTAAGACTAACATCAAATATGGCATTCAACAATGAATACAATTAAGGATAGAAATGTGATTCGTAGTCAAACTGAAATTATACGAATGCTGGAGATATTGTATTTAACATCAGAAAAGTCCAACAGGATAAAATGGAAGTGAAAATGAATAGAAGACTCTGTGAACTTGAGTATAGTGAACATAATGACGCTTGTTTCTCTGCAGAATGTCACCAGTTGGGGAAAAAGAAAATTCTGCCTTAAAGCAGTGTGTACAGGCCCGGAAGCAGATGGAGGATGCCATTGCTGGAGTCAAAAAGGCTGAGGCCCAGCTGAGGGGCAACGCAAGAGAGGTGAGAAGCAAAAGCATGTGATCAGTTCGCTGCTGTCTATAAGGTAGAGCTGAGTATATTAACATGGCAGCAGCAGCTATGTTTTAAAAAGCTGTTAATTGCATTTTCTTTACTTGTCTGTGTGAGGCACCCATAGTCTGAAATGGCCCATTAATCATTTTTCCTAGATTCTGCACATTATATCTAGTACTATTAACTTTGCTCATTACTGTGCTATGACAGACTCTGTTGAATAAACATTCAGGTGTACAGTGTAACTGTGGTTTGAGACCAAGTGGCCAATGAAATCCATACATTGCACTAAAGCACAGCTTTCTGGTAATTGATGTTGTGGTTTGTGTTTGAATTGAATGCGTGTTAGGACATTTAACCACAATGAAACTTAAATCACTGATATTAAAACCTGGCATGGAATAAACCACGCTTCCAAAACCGAACCTGAGTGATGGGAATCCGATAATACACATTCAGCAGAAACCGTATTCTGAATTTAGAATTTTTATGATGCTCTCCACCAGATGCTGGGCATCCGAACAGCAGCCAGGTACCTGAGCTGAGCAGCAGCAGGCTGCAGAATTTTTGTTTTTGACTTTCAATACATTATTCAATAAATTACATGATATAGTCAACACTTTATTATAAAATGGGCTCTGTCGTAGTGATTGTGCCCAACTGTAGGTTAATGTGTTTTAAGCATGTTTAAGGTAGGCTAGGTTAACATGCACACAGTGTATATTAAACTCCTCGGTTTACAATGCATTCAACTTAAGATGGATGTCTCGTAATATGTCCCCATTGCAAATCAGAGAGCACCTGTATAACTGTCCACATATTTTCAATCAAGGGGTTTTCACCAGTGACTGGAAAAAGAGGAAGAACATTTAAATAATGAGTATGTCGTGCATATCCATAGTTCTTTACATGGCATTAAGGCAAACTAACAAGCAGAATCTTTACTGTCAAAAACGAGCCAGGAAAAATGTGGTTAAGCGTGATTGGCATGCGACACCTTCATGCTAATACAAACCTTTTTTTGTAATGATTTGATCTGATTTTGAAGGGAAGAGAATCAATCATTGAACAACCATTCAAATACACATGTAAGAGGTAGGGACATTCTAACATTTAGCTGAGAGGAATGACCAGGGTTTGAATGCTGAATATTGGTTTTCTTCTAAATAAAAAGGTAAATTATTTAAGGAAATGATTAAATTGAATAAGTGGGGTCTTAATTTAATTCAATTTTACCTCTGATAGAGGAGTTCAAAGACCTTATGCAGAGAGCACATTTCCCAACTTCTATTAAACCTCATGTTTGTTGTGTATGTGGGTATATGTTTGTTTTTAAAGTTTAAAACCGATTATAATGTTTTTGTCTTTTCCCAAGAGCAGTCACTATAGATTGATGTTGATGTACCCCCTGGAGCATCATTTTCACAATCATGAAGGATTATAAACTTTTTTTTTTTTTGGCATGTCCACATTTAATATTCTATTGTGATTGTTTTTGCATTGTTCAGTGTTTTTGTTTGATTTAATTAAAAAAAGGGACTAGAACACCTGCAACCTTTTTGTTATTTTCCAGTTCACCCATAATCTGTTCTGTAACTGCATTGTTCGTTGTGCTTCTTGCTGTAAACACTATTGTTTAGGAGGACTTTTTTCAGGGACTTTGGTTAATCCTTTGTGGGAAAACCAGAGATTGAATGTGTTTTTATAACAAATACATGGCAAAAGCCCAAGCACATGACGTGATGACCATTTGTTCACCCCACACCCTTGAGCATGCTATATCATGTGATGAAATCTTGCATGCTGGAAATGTCAGGCATGTAAGTGCCTCTGTGGCTTGGTCTTGGTTAATAATTACTGTCTTGCAGCAATAGTTTCAAGACTGGACAATTTATATATAGGAAGTTAGTACTTGCGGTTACAGGTAAATGTAACAGCTTGGCCCACTTATAAATAAGGCGTAGTTAAACTCAGCTTCATATGCTCAGTGTTTCTGTTGCTTCTGTGTCTCTCCTGCAAGCCCTTCCCGGAATAACTTTTCTCTGCTCACCTGGAACAGGAGAGAAACTAGGTATTACAGTTGGGGAAATTTTTCCTGTTTCTAAACTGAAAAAGAACCACTGCAGATGTGAATTTCATTTTGTGGGTTGTGTATTATTTTAAGCACAGTACAAAAACAAAGGTTCTTGTGTGGTCTGTAATGAGATGTAAATATATTTAAGGTTGATTTGAATGCTTATCTGCATTGTGTTGTGTATAGGCTGCATCTGTGTTTGTCTACTTGTTACCTCTCCTTATTCACATTTAAAATATAACTACTGTTTTCACTTGCTCTAATTCCACTTAATCACTATATTTGTGTGCAGGTAAAATCCCAGCTACACAGCTGTATCAGTAGGCACCTGGAGACACTGCGTTCTCGAGAGGTCTGGCTGCTCGAGCAGATTGACTTGTTGGAACAGCTGAAGGGAGAAGCTCTACAGCAGCAGTTACAACAACTCCATTGGGTCAGTCCTTCACTGAAACTTGTTATACAGTTCAGATTTAAATTACAAGCAGATTAGATTATAAGGCGGTTACAATACAACTTTGTTCAAGTACTGTGATCTAATGAGCAGTGATATTGACTTTTATTGAATGACAAACTTGGTAGTTTTTGTTCTACAGTCCTGAGCGAAAGTCTTAGGCCACCATTAGATAAGATATACCATTATTTGCATATACCAATGGTATAATGACTACATAAAACTCTGTCACTCTATTTTATAGCCTACAGTGGCAAGTATGAACAATAGCAGCAATGGGATATCAAGCAGCCTTTTTTTAGAAGGGGAACAGGGTGAAAGAGGAAGATATGCTAAAGCTAACATAGACTGTGACCAAGAGAATTATGGAGTGACAAATCCAAGTTTGAAGTTTTTGGGTCTAGTCATCGACAATTTGTCACATGGTCATTATACCACTGCAAAAACAACAAATCGAATGGTGGCCTAAGACTTTTGCACAGTGCTGTAGCTCTATCACTTAAATAACATTCTTGCTATGTTTTTGTTTGGATTGCTGACAAACAGCTCTGTGGCCAGTTCGACAGTATCATTCATCAGCTGGCGAATTCCAACAGCACCGACGTTGCCAACCAGCTCAGTGTCTGCCTGGAGAAGTAAGCCCCAGTTCTTTGTACACCCTTCGGCAGAGTTTAGCTGGCATGTTTGGTTCAACGGGCAAAATTACTGTTTACAAGCCACAGTGTTCAATAGCAGCACTGTAGTGGTTAAAGCCGTACTATTTACCTGCATTATGAAGAGGCAGGGCTTGATCATACAGAACACACCCATTCTCTGAAGCTATGTATATATGAGTAACAAGGAGCTTGGAGGCATTACTGTTTTGACTCTGTGCAGGTTTTCTGGTCTGAATTTGAGCCCTGAGGAAACACCAGAGATGAGTTTTGAAGCTGATATACGCTCCTTGCGTCAAGCTATAGCCTCTTTTGGGACTATATCTACCCAGGTATGTGAGGTTTATTACAAGATTAGGTTTGATTTAAACAGTTTTTCCCTAAGTTAAGTATTTTTAACTGTTTTTAATGATACTGTAGTATGTAAATATCTATTAATAATGGTTTAGTCTACATTGTTGACAGGCTGTAAAGCTTTAAACCTAATGAAACTGTAGCTAATGGGAACTGAATGTGCTGCTTCAGGTATCATAGTCTTTTTTTTTTTTTTTTTTTTTTTCTCCCCACTACAGCAGGTGAAGTCCTCTGCTTCCAGCCAAAGCTCAAGCTCTGCTGAGATGCCATGGCTTTTCCAGAACTGCCCCATAGCTACAAAGAAACAGGTTTGTCCTGGACACTTTACACATGTTCCAGATGACAGATGATTGTGATTGAGTCTAGAACATGTCCAAGACTACATTGAACATAGCCTAGCTGTTTTGCTTCTCTAGAAGCTGGACTCAGAAATGGGAGGGTCACTTGCTGGATGGCTTTTTGGCAGTCAACCTGCTACCAGTGCCCCAGTTGGATACCAACTCAGTAAAAACGCACAGGATTGGCTAGTGGTGACTAAGGAGAAACCTCAGGTGAGATTTTGCAGATCTTTACTTCACTGTGAACGTAGTTTCTTGTTTCATCTGATGGCAAGAATATTTACACTTTTCCTTTTGTCTTTGTTTGGGGATTTACCTACATCAAATCCTAACTTTGTTGAGATCTGTCGTGTTGTTTTGGGTGGGTTATTGCTTATTTGTACTACCATGAGGTAATGTTTACTGAGAAGAATACAAAGCACTTCTGTAAGCCACTCTGGATAAGGGCACCTGCTAAAATACTGTAAATGAAAAAGGAAGAAAGTTCAAGAAATTGTTACAAAAACATGATGATGATCCCAGGTTAAGCAGCAGCAGCAGGAGTAGTGCATTAGGCATTAAAATCTTTTATCTTCTCTTCTCCAGGCATGTCATCCTCTTGTCCACATCGACTTCCAGAAGGCCTGGGGTCAGCTCAAAGACCTAGAGGCCTGGCTCCTGAAGGACAGGTCAGCTGGACGTGAGCGAACCAGCAGCAATGCCAGCACCAGCAGCTTAGCTTTCTCTATTGAGAAGATTGAGGAGAGTGACTTCCTGGAATTTGAGGAAGATGAAGTGGAAATGGAGAGTGAGGAGAAGATTGAAAGTGATTGGCTCGTCACCCCCAAAATCAGCAAGTCAGCAGTAGCAGTGACCAGTCCTGTTTCAGATGCAGAGCAGTGGAAGGTGGTGTTCAAACCATTCAGTGAGGGATTTTCCCCCAGCGATTGGCTCTCCAAGTCAGACTGTGGATCGTGCTGTAGCTCTCGCACCAAGGCCATGGAGATTGAGAACCTGGGCAAGCTCAAGTGCCTGAAAGCTCCCCCATCTTCAACCGCCTCCTCTGTAGCGCCTAACCCTGTGGAGACATGGCTTCAGCAGACCTTCCCTTTAGAAACAAATTGCAAAGCCAATAAGACCTGTGCCAGCTTTGCTGAGTGTGTATGCGACACCAATTGTGCGAAGGAGGCCCTGAGTGCCTGGCTGCTTAAGAAAGAGGGCAGAGACAAGAACGGCGTGCCCATGGACAAGAACAGCATCGGCAAGTCGGCTCTCTATCAACAGCAGGAGCAGGACCAGAAGGTGCAGGCCATTCTGGACGCCTGGCTCCATCCCAGCAAGAAAGCAGGAATCCAGGGGCTGTCCTCGTTGTCAGCTTGGGTCTCGCCATGCAAGCTAGAAGGAAAGGAGAAGGCTAGTTGTGAGGAGGAGTGCTCTCGCATCGGTGTGCAACAGAGAGATTCAGAGAGCCCTTTCCATGAAGCCCTGAAAGCTGAGAGCTGGTTGCTGTCTGAGCAAATGCACAGCAAGGCCTGCGGCAAGCAGAACACGCCCGAATCAGCCAGCACAGACAGCGAAGAGGACAAGTGGCTGCTACGCAAAAGAGCCCATACACAGGTCAGTCTGTTCACCATGGTTTGGATTCTGGGAAATTACTTAATTAGCACAGCTATATAGTAGAAATGTGAGTATATGGAACTCATCCTCTGTTACCTGTTCTGTTACAGGACAGACTTCATCTTCCCAGAGTATGTGATTTATTCTCCTGTCTCAAGCTTGATGGAGACGAGGAGAAGTGGCTCCACTGCACACCTATATAGGTGAAAACTTTATAAACATTTTTTAAAAATGTCTCTTAAAATGTTTTTCTGCCTTTGTAGGACTAAATGGCTTGTTTCTTTCAGGTGTAAAAACTGGACTATAATCCTTTGGTGAACCCACTGAATTGCTGAACATCGCACACAAACTTTCGTTGCCTTATTTCTGTATGATGTGGGATCTTGTACTAACTGTTTTATTTTACTAATTCAAGTTTTACTATTTTCTTAAATAGGAGAAATCTAAATTTTAGGACAATACTTTAGACAAATACTAAGGGGCGTAGTCGTCATATAACAGCTTGTAGATGTCGGCCATCTGAAATCGCTTGGGCTTCTCAAAATGCTGTTTAAATCCAGTTAATACAAGAGTCAATTAAAATGTGGGACACAATTGGGGCATGTCTAAGTAATAAAGGATATTTTTCATTGTTGGCTTTGAGAGTCTTGACAGGTAAAATAAATAAACACAATAAGATCATTGGGTAGGAAATGGGTTGTGGAATACTTGGTACCTTAGTATTATAAGAGGGCTAAGCCTTTAGCAGGAGACTACATCTCATTTTTCTGGACCTTTCCCTTTGTCTACCTTAATTTTTCTACTAATTAATGAACAGGCATGTTTGTGTCTCATTTTAAAATCTTTTTGTCTCATACATCGAGAGAATTGTGTTGTTGAACAGTTTCTTTTAAAGTTAAAATGCTGACCAGCAAGAATAAATGCTTCATTTACTGTTCATATCTCTATATCGGAGTTTGCCACAGTGTATTGGGTGAATCGCTGCATTAAACTGCCCTTATTGAGCTACTGTTTGTAAAGACTTGTCAAACATCCTTCAGTGCTTGATACTGTGTGGCCATGGACAGTAGTCATAGCCCAAATTTAGCAGCTTAGACCTTGCTAAAAATTAATCTCCCTTTCTTTTCTGGTTTGTGTACGTGTGTCTGCAGACTGCTGTGTTGCACTTCATAGCACGAGGTTCAGCAGAAGTAATTCTGTAGAGCCTTTTGGATTAACCAGGAAACCTAGTGGGTTATTATATTCACCTATGAATGCTTGCTTTTGAAAATCTATCTAGCCCTCACTAAAGGATCAAGGGTTCAGTGCAATATTAGATAAGAATGTGACTAAGTAGCATTTCACTAGTTTAGGAGTGTTTTTTTCTAGGTTCCTGTATTAAACCCACTGTTGTCCTAAAATGCAATGCTACACACACACACACACACACACACACACACACACACACACACACGAGCGTGACAGACAGTTGACTTGAGCTATTTGAAATATTACTGCTTATGTGCTTTCTTTGCTTTGCCATTTTTCCCTGTACCATATCTATCACCTAATAAATATATTTAAAAATGGATCAGAGATTTGAGTACTTTGTTCCTTTTTTTTTTTTTTTTTTACTGGAGCTTGTGCATGTCAGCTGGCGTGGAAGTGTCGGTTTCTTCATCTGTACTGTTTCATCATCTGTTGCAACAGTCAGAATGTGTATACTACAGATAAGCTTGTTGCAGCACCAAACTAGCTACACATCTGAGAATGAGACATTAGCTTGTGCTTTGTTTTGCATGATTTCAACGTGATGACATGCTTAAACTGGCATAAATGTACAGTACTGTGTGAAAGTCTTGGGTCACCATTAGATTAGATATACCATTGTTTTAGCAGTGATATAATGGCCATATATAATTAGTTCTCAGTCTCTTTACTAGAATACAACTAGAAAATACAAATAATTAGTATGCAGTATTAAAAATAATCAGAATTAAAAGCTTCTACAGGCTACAATAGCAGCAGTACCGGGATGCCAAGTTGACCTTTCTACAGTCCAAAGATCAGTAATGGTCTTTTTGGAAGTGTAGCAGCCAAGAAACCACTGTTCAGAAGACCAAATAGGTGAAAAGGCCAAGTTATAAAGATCAGAATGAAGACTCGGTGGAAAAATGTTATGGAGTCATGAATCCAAGTTTGAAATTTTTGGGTCCAATCGTCACGGTTATAGATTATATTGCCAAAAGTATTCAGTCACCCATCCAAGTCACTGAGTTCAGGTGTTCCAATCACTTCCATGGCAACAGGTGTATAAAATCAAGCACCTAGGTATGCAGACTGCTTCTACAAACATTTATGAAAGAATGGGTCGCTCTTAGGCGCTCGGTGAATTCCGTGAATACCGTGTGGTAGGATGCCAGTCCAGTTGTGAAATTTCCTCACTACTAAATATTCCACTGTCAACTCTCAGTGGTATTATAACAAAGTGGAAGTGATTGGGAATGACAGCAACTCTGCCACGAAGTGGGAGGCCATGTAAAATGACAGAGTGGGATCAGCGGATGCTGAAGTCACCACTGGACTCTGGAGCAGTGGAGACATGTTCTCTGGAGTGACAAATCATCATGATTCTCCATCTGGCAATCTGATGGACGAGTCTGGGTTTTGGTGGTTGCCAGAAGAACTGTACTTGTCTGATTGCATTGTGTAATATTTATATATTTAAGTGTAAAGTTTGGTGGAGGGGGATTACGGTGTGGGGTTGTTTTTCAGGTGTTGGGCTCAGCCCCTTAGTTCCAGTGAAAGGAATCCAAGAGATTTTGGACAGTTTCATGCTTCCAACTTTGTGGGAACAGTTTGGGGATGGCCCACTCCTATTCCAAAATGACTGCACACCCGTGCCAAAAGCAAGGTCCATAAAGACATGGATCAGCGAGTTTTGGAAGAACTTGATAGGCCTCAACCCGATCCCAACCCGATAGAACACCTTTGGGATGAATTAAAGCGGAGATTGTGATCCAGGCCTTCTCATCCAACATCAGTGTCTGACCTCACAAATGTGCTTCTGGAAGAATGGTCAAACATTCAAATAAACACACTCCTTGTGGAAAGCCTTCCCAGAAGAGTTGAAGCTGTTATGGATGCAAAGGATGGCCGACGTCATATTAAACCCTATGGACTAAGAATGGGATGTCTCAAGTTCATGTGTGTGTGAAGGCAGTTGAGCAAATACTTTTGGCAATATAGTGTATATGGTCATTATACCACAGCTAAAAATGTAATGTCATGTAATGTAATGGTAGTCTAAGACTTTTGCACAGTACTGTGCATAAGGGGGATTGCATAATGTGTCTGTTATTCTGTAGTGCAGTGTTTAAACAGCACAGATTTTTGCCCGACAGGCAGCACAGGAGTGCAGGGGTTAGAGCTGTCACTTACCAGCTACAGGTTCACATTGACATGCTTGTGATAGCTTGCAGCCAGCAACAGTACATCATTCACAGGCTCCAAGTTCAGACTAACGCAGAACATTCTTACTAACTCCATACCAGTGCACTATAGAGAGCATTTTATCTGCTTGCATTACTGTGTGGTATGGTAACTGCACCATCAGCACTTGCAATGTTCTCCAGAGACTGGTGTGAACATCAAAACACATCATGGCTCACAAACTCCCAGCCCTACAGGACATTTACACAATCAGTGCCTGCATTCACCCAGCTCTCCAACTCTTCTCCAGGCTGCCGTCTGGCAGACCACTTGGAAGTCATAGCTACACCCGTTTGCACACGTCGTTGCACAACATGAGCAATACAAAACTGATTGTCTTCCAACATATTACTATTTTTCAGTGTTTTTCTCATTCATTTTACAGTCAGCTTTTCAATTCTTGTGGTTTAAGTATTTGACTCTTATTTTGGTTCTGGTTGTTATTTAATCTATGGTACAATTTGTTAACATTTTGATTCTCGACTTTGTTACTAAGAAGCCGACTGCAGATTATGACATTCAACCATGTATATACATACACACCATCACATAAGCTAACCAGAAAGGTGTTAAAATTAAAACCGGACGTCACTTGTAAGACTGAGAACATTTAGATAGGAACAGCACTAAAACAGTGACTGCAAAGGTTTTAGGAGGTATAAGTTTGTGCTTACCATGCATTCCTTAGATTACAACCCCAAGGCAATTTCCTTCTTATCACCTGTTTTATGGTTTCCTTTCAACCTGACCTTGATACAGGAGGCCAACATGTTCTCAGATTGATACAGATGTTAATAGTCTAGACAGCAGAGTTGGAAAAAAAATTCACCAAGTTGCAAGCAACAAGTAAGTCTCAAGTCTTCAGTCAAGTCCGAAATTAAGATGGGCAAGTCTCAAGTCATGTCCCAAGTCCTAAACTGCAAGTCCTATTCAAGTCACCCAATGGTTGTTTTAGTGTGCCATCAGACAAACTAAACAGGCTAACAAAGTCTAGTGTTTATCATTAGCTGGCTGCAGGCCTCAGCTTGTTGAGCAGCTCGGCTCCCTAGTGTTACAATGATACAGCACCATGCAAGCAATACAAAAGGCTTAATTATTTGATTCAATATTATTTTAACACTTGGAAATAAAAAGTTATGTTAAAACTGGTTTAAGGAGGTTCTCAAGCCTTTTTGAATATTAGAGTTCAAGTCTAATTCCAAGTTCGAGCCACTGACGGTAATGTCAAAGTCAAGTCGTAAGTCTTTTTTGATTTTGTCAAGTCGCAAGTCATCAAATTTGGGACTCGAGTCCACAGCTCTGCTATGCAGTGCTCACAAGTAGTAGAGTAGTAGAGGCATTATGGTCACATTCTGACTCCATCATATTACATGTTTAATAAAATGCAGTGATTGATAAAACAAGGTCATAGAAAGAACCCAGAATGATAAATTACATTTGTCTTTATCATATTTTCATATGACTGGCATTTATGTTTATTACAGATAACTCGGAGCTAGATAAGCAATTTGGACGTTTTTGAATTGCAACAAATTAATTATTACATTTAGTACTGCTGCACAACATGGTTCATGGGATTTCAATATCTAGAATACATTCTTACAAAATTTTGGTAGGATGTTAATACACATTGATATGATTAAAGAATTTAGCATTAATCTTTAAATGATTTGAAATGTGTATTCTTCATGATAATGAAGAATGTTTTGAAAAATGTCCAACATAAAGGCTCTGAGCAAATTACTATTATAGGTGATACTATAATAGATCATCCAGATTATCACAGAACAACACAGCTGATTGTAAAAAGTTGAGAGCTAACCAATTAAGAGTGCAATTTACAAGCGTAAACAGTGGTGTCTCTACAAAATGTAAAGCATTTGATTAAAGCAATATTTACAGTTCACTGATTGTGAATGTAGCAGGTTTTGTGGAATTAACAAACTTTTCAGGGTAGATCTAACAGTGCAGAGTTTTTCATTCTGAACCTCCATCTCAGTAGCGCGTAGGGGAGCTGCCTTTCAGGTGGTCCCAGTTATTGTACAAGGCGTACAGACCTGATAGTGCTAAGCCAACCACACCTCCTCGAACTGCTCCACGTAAACCCCCTGAAACATACACAGCATTTATTTTATAGCAATAATCTTTTGATTGTTTCTTTAAACTATCAGTGACATAACCAATTGAGCACACGGTAAAAGAAAACTATTACAAGACAACTCAAAGTACTGTCAAACAACTAAAGAAGATGGAGTTTAAGAAATGTATTTACAGTGTGGTATTAGAACATGAAACTATATAAATCTGTTAGAAGTTCAATAAATAGCAATGATTTATATCAAACTCAAACACACTAAACTGTATTTACAGTTACAGTTCCATTTTGTTGCCAAGTATTTCTAGGAGTTACATTTGTTTTCATTAAGAATACCTACTTTGGTTACTTCAATTAAAGGATGGATTTTTCTCTTTTTTTCAGTCTGAGTTAATTCACCACAACATGAACTTCTTAGAACCTTTTTTTTACTCTTCTTTACCAGGTGTGACAATAATTGCGGAAAGGACTGTATAAGAAAGTGATTAAAACAGTTTCTTCTTAACCCAGTTCACTGACGAGGGATAAGGTCTGATAGAGTTCTTATGTAATGACTCATGTACTCCACACCCACCAGTGGAGTAGTCCTGATAACTACAGGACGGGCTAAGCATTACGTAATACCTCCGTTTCCACAGTTCTGCACCCACACCCATCACTACTAGGAAAAGAAACTACTCGACAAATTCCAACTAAAATAATAACAAAGCAATTCATACTTTGAAATCGGAGATGATATGCACACTACCATTTAAGTCAGTGTACTAGGGTGGCTACGCAAATTAATACGCTAGTCATTCAAAATATTTATATGAATTTGGACATACTCTTACCAGCAACTTTATTAGGTACAACTGCTCATTAACGGAAATATCAGCCAATTACATGACAGCATGTGTGAGCTGACATTGTTGAGTATGTCAGTCAAAACATGCCTTAAGACTTCTTTCTGACAGTTTGGTGGTTTCCCTCAAATGCACCTGATTCAGTGACTCGGAACAGGGTGTGTTTGTCATTATTGAGAACTGGTTTTAAAGTCTTCATAATAGGTAATTATGATTACTATTTATTTCAATTCTTATTTATTTACTATTTATACATGGCAATAAAATATGTATATTGTTGTTTCTGCTCATTAGACCAAGCGTAATTTAGTTAAAAAACTTGGTTTGACAGTATTTACCATAGCAATACCCTGGAATCAACAGCATTAAGATACTGTACATCTAACTGTACAGTTGTTTGTGGGTGGTGCTCATTAGCGTTACATACAGTGGGGCAAAAAAGTATTTAGTCAGCCACTGATTGTGCAAGATCTCCTACTTAGAAAGATGAGAGGGGGTCTGTAATTTTTATCATATGTACACTTCAACTATGAGAGACAAAATGAGGGAGGAAAAAACCCCCAGAAAATCACATGGTTTTTTAAAGAAATTTAATTGTAAATTATGGTGGAAAATAAGTATTGGTCACCCAAAAAACAAGCAAGATTTCTGGAACTTCTTTATGTAGAAGCTTCTTTCTGTCCTCACTCGTTATCTGTATAAAAGGGCACCTGTCCCCAATAGCCTCAAACAGTCAGACTCCAGCCAAACTCAACCATGAGCCAAGACCAAAGAGGCTTTCGAAAGGACACCAGGAAGAAAAAATTGTAGACCTGCACCAGGCGGGGAAGAGTGATCTACAATAGGCAAGCAAGCTTGGTGATGTAAATAAATCAACGGTGGGAGCAATTGTAAGAAAATGCCCAAAGACATACAAGACCAGTGATAACACTATGTAACACAAGCTTTTGTTCCCAGCTTTTTAATGTTATATTCCCAATTGCTTATGTCTAAACAAATTAAAAATTGCTTACATTCATCATAAAACTTCGCTTTTGTGACCACGGCAACGAAAATATGAATTTTCATTATAGAAACAGGTCACCCAACAGGGCATGCCAAAGTATGCTTTGTAGGCCTCACACATCTTAGCAGATGTGCTTCCACAGAGTACTTTTTCGCTTTTGTCTTTATAAAATGTCCAGATACCCTAGCAATTGCGTATGCTGGATGTATGCCAAACATCTTGATGCCATCCTCAATTGACTAAGTTGCTGTGTACTGTAAGGAAAAAGGATGTCTCTCCAAACTCGATAAAAAATGGTCAATCTTTATTTCCATGCAGTATCAAAGTACAGAGAGTGTACCTGAGGATTCAGCAGAGCAAGACGTGATCACCCGGGAGCAGAGTAAAACACAAATATATACATTTGAAAGTAGTGGTCCTTCCAAGCTCCTCCTGTAATGGGGGTGGGTTGACTGAAGTGTGAAATACTCCGTAATTATCAGAATCTGAATAGAGAATGAATTCACACCTGTCTGTCTAGGTTCAATTCCCCTGGTATGTGATGGCTGTTGCCCACTTACTGATGCAATCCCAATCCAATTAGAATATGTCTCTCTGTCTTCAGGAAGGGCTATAGTGGCCCTAGTATAAACTGTAGTTATACCAGCTACCTACAAATTCTGTACAGTCCCAGAAAGTTCTAGATTAATTCTGGACAAGTTCTAGAAACTTATTGATAGTTCTCACAATTCCAGAAGCTTCTTAAGTATCTTGAAATATGGCGAATATCCTTTTTAAAAATAGATCAATTTCAAATATCATTGTGCTGACCACAAAAAAAAAGCAAAGTTTACAGGGAATAATAACTTTTTTCTATTTATTTAGGGTACAAAACAATCAGGAAAAACGCACTTAACCCAAATACTGGGAACACAACATTTTTTTTTTTAAACATGTTACATGGTGTAATTCCCCTTGCCCTTCTGGGGCTCCCACGAAAGATCTTATTCTGTGGGGTCAAAATGATCATGAGAACGGTGAGCAAAAATCCCCCAGAAACTACACGGAAGGAGGACCTGATGAATCACCTGCAGAGAGCTGGGACCAAAGTAACAAAAAGGCTACTATCAGTAATAACACTACGCCGAAGAGGGACTCAGATCCTGCAGTGGCAGGAGTTGCGTGTCCCCTGCTTAAGAGAGGACATGTCCAGGGCCCGTCTGAAGTTTGCCAGAGAACATATGGATGATCCAGAAGAGGATTGGGAGAATATCATTGTGGTCAGATGAAAACCAAACACAGGACCTTTTGGTTTAAAAACTCAAACTTGCCGTGTTTGGAGGAAGATTTAATGCTGAGGTGCAATCATAAGACCATCTAAACACCATACCATTACTACATTGTCAAGCATGGGGTGGAAACATCATGCTTTTGGAGCCGTTTTTATTGCCAAAGGGGACAGGGACGACTGATCCGTGTTAAGGGAAGAATGAACGGGGGCCATGTATGTGAGATTTTCAGCCAAAACCTCCTTCCATCAGTGAGAGCAGTGTAAGATGGAACGTGGCTGGGTCTTCCAGCATGACGATGATCCCAAACACACCGCGTCGGGCAACGAAGGAGTGGGCTCCGTAAAAAGCATTTCAATGTCCTGTAAGCGGCCTAGCCAGTCCTCCAGACCTCAAGGCCATAGAAAAAATTGTGGAGGGAGTTGAAAGTCCGTGTTGCCCCAAAACATCACCCTGCTCTAGAGGCCCAAGATCTGCATGGAGGAATGGGCCAAAAATACCAAGCAACAGTGTGTGCAAACCTGGTGAAGACTTGTAGGAAATTTTTATCCTCTCGTCATTTTGCCTAACAAAGGTTATGTTTACAAAGTATTGAGTTGAACTTTGTTATTGACCAAATAATTATGTTTCCCCATGATTTAAGCAATTTAACGTCAGACTGCAATCACTCCGGGCCAGAATAGCACTTGTTCCCCTGTACGGATTATTTTTAACCTGTTGCCGTATCTGTATTGCTAACTTATAGCTGTTCCACTGACCCACTCCTTTTTTTTTTTGTCCTCTGGTTAATAATACCCGTCTGTATTGCAGGAGTGTTGAACTTTTTGTTATTGCCACATATTTAATATATTTCACTATGATTTACAATTCAATTCTTTAATTTTTTAATTCTCTTACAATTCTTTTTTGCGACAGACCCTTCAACTGCGATTTTGTTTCCTGATTTTTTTTTTCTCATTTTGTCTCTCATAGTTGAAGTGTACCTATGATGCAAATAACAGACCTCTCTCATCTTTCTAAGTAGGAGAACTTGTTACAACAACTCAGTGGCTGACGAAATACTTTTTTTTCTTTATCGACTGTACATCGGAGTAGTTTCTGCTGACGGTGCTCGCTCCTTTTTGACACCCAAACCCAAATGCTATCTTTCCCCTTGACCATGCAAGTGAAATGACTGTGATTGATGAAACAGCAGGTTCGGACTGCAGTTTCTGTCAGCTGATAGGGTTGGCTGTTTTCGTGGACAGTCTTATCTGAAATTGAACTGTAGCACGCTTTTTTTTCAGCTGACTGGTAAATATCCCCTTGTCTTTTCCCTATGTGCACTTTGCTTTTGTGTGCTTCCCTTCTTGGTTACTTCTCTTTCTGATAACTCTTCAGTGCATTCTTGGATATTCAATGCGGTTTTGCTGAGAACCACCCTTTGTGGTTTTTATAAACAGCAAACTTTGCACACAGACATTGACTTTGTTTTACTGTTGGTTGTGCTGTAAGTATCTTTGAAGGATGAAGGATAACAAAAGAAGGCAGACAAAGGGTATTTCCTCATTACACTTCCTTAAAAGTATTCATCCTTTCTGGATGAATGTGGAATGTATGTTTGGCTTACTAAAAAAAAAAAGTTAGACCATCGGGGAATTCACAGTGTTTTTCAAATGCCTTACTAGTCCTAAAAATGTCTGATCGTTAAAGACAGACAGGGGACAGTGGAATAGCAAAATGGACCCTATAAAATACAACAAAAACAAATTTTTTCCACCTTAAAAAACAATGTCAGGAATGCATCCGCTGTTTACCACTCTAGCCAAAACGCTTAGTTACGTCCATTTGGGGGGTGATAGACCCTATTGTTTTGCGAAAGACCAAAACTCTTTTAAAAAATAGGTTAAAAGACTCAAATTCATCATTTTAAACTTTATTTTACTATCAAGAAGAAGAAGAAGAAGAAGAAGAAGAAAGAAGAATTTTTTTTCCAGGCTTTTGTGTTTTCTTGTTCTATGGCATTTTTTATTTAACTTCTGGTTGTTTGTTGTTTATGTTTCTATGTCCCTTGTTGCGGTTGTGAAAGATAAATAAAACTTGAGAAAGATAAATAAAACTATATTATTATTATTATTATTACTACTATTACTTTACTGCATTGCTTTTGAAGCAAATGCCAGCTTGAATTAAAGCTTTTTTATAAGGAAAAACTGAATCATCATAAATACCTGAGAAAATCTTTAGTATGTGAATTCGACTACTCTTTTTTTCTACAACTGACAAGTACTTCCACTTTAGGATTACAGCAAATCGAGACAATAGGTACAGACAAATCTGATTCAGTCATTCAACAACTTCACAATACCTCACTGTTCCAGTTTTACATCACAGCTTATGTCATTGCTTGGAAGCACCTTCTTCCTTGTGTTTGATTTTACCCACACGTGCACGTTTCCTGGCAAAAACCCATTTCTGTTTGATAAGGACTCTTATGTTCCCTCACCTGGGGATTTGTAGAGGACACCAGTCATTGTGCCTGCAGCCACAGTGTTGAGATCATCCTCTGCTCCTCTGATCTTCTCAGTGATCACACCAAACGCACTGTACAACAGAGCTGGGCATATATGCACATACACACATAATATCAGCCTTGTCCTAGAAAAATACTAAGATTTAGGCCACTGCTTTTTGTAATTATTTACTTTCCTAAAATATTTCTCACAATTTAATATCTCAGACAACAAGCAAAAATAACTGATTTTCACCATGTGTAAACACACTTTATTTAAGCTGCTATCTCCCATTTGTTTTTCATATTTTACACTGTATATAGTTCTAACATAGTTCTAAATAGTTCTACACAGTGGGAATTGCTGAAAAATGGTACACAGTGTAAAAGATGGGAGACAGTAAAGTAACCAGACCATACTAAACCACACTAACAAAGAAAATTGAATTCAGCCCTGTATCCTGAGTGAAGTCACATAAGTCAAATCAGCAATGACATTACATCTATTCCCATTTCATATATTGATTTTCACTCATACAATACTGTGCAAAAGTCTCAGGCCACCATAAGATCTGTTGTTTTAACAATGGTATAATGACCATATATAACATATTGTCGATGACTGGACAGAAAAATTTCAAAATTGGATTCATCAGGCCATAATACTGTTTTCCACTGATTTTCATTCCAATCTTTGTGAGCTTTAGCATATCTTAACTTTGTCACCCTGCTCCCCTTCCAAACAGACCAATCCTGATAAAGCTTCTTTGGACTGTTGAAAGGTCAATTTGGAATCCAGATGAAGCTGGCAGATGCTGCTATTGCTCACGTGTAAGAGGATATCACACTAAATACTTGCCACTGTAGCCTATAGAAGCTAGTGACTTTCTCCAGCGGTTCATCTTCTTCCCACAGTGCAACCTGGTGCCATCTCTTATCCATGTAAAGTGTACATGAACCCAACCGTCCACGTGATGGAAAGTGGGACTCATCAGAATCAACAACCATCTTATATCTTCTTCCACTGCTCCAAGGTCCAGTTCTGAGATTTGCGTGCCCAATGTAGGAGCTTTTGATTTTGGATGGGGTTAGTACTCGGATAGGCAGCCTCATACTCAGCAGGGGGCGCTGCACTGTGTGTTGTGAAATGTTCCTCTCATAACCAGCAAGAAACATCTCTGTGACTTGTACCACAGTAACTCTTCTGTCTGTTTGGACGAGATGGTGTAAGATTTGTTGCTCTTGCACATGTTGAGCCTTGGGTGCAATCGTCAGACTACTGTCGACAGGTACACACCACAGACCTTAAGGTTTGGGAGATCCTCTCATCATCTGGGCAGACCGATTTGTGCCTTGTTAAAGTTGCTGAGGTCTTTACTAAAGCTTTCGCCCACAAGCAACATCAACTACAAAAACAACTGTTGACTTACTGATTAATGTATCCCAGAGCTTAAAATGTGAGGCTGAATTGAGATAATCAACGTTATTTCTTATTTATTCTGTACGTGGTTTTAATGTTTTGGTTTTTCAGTGTACATCATTAAGGAACTAATTCTATTTCATACACAAAACTGAATTAAATTATGTGCTACTACTGAATCAGAAAGCAATATTCAGCAACATATCACATATTACTACAGAACCCAAGATATTTCATGTTTTGCCTAGTCAACATCCATTCCTGCATTTCAGGCCTGCAACACATTCCAAAAAAGTTTGGATTTGTAAAGCATTTATTACTTTATAATGTTACCATTCCTTCTTACAACACTTAAAAAGACATTTACCACTGAGGATACCAAGCAATGAAATGCTTCATGTGTTATTTTGACCATTCTTCTTGCAAACATGTCTTAAGGTGTGCAATAGTACAGGGTTGTTGTTGTCTCATTTTTTTGTTTAAAAATTCTCCACCTACAGCTGAACCATCTTCTTCTTCTCCTTTTGAATGGTACTTTTCATCTTTGGTCCAGAGCACACAGTGTCCATTTCTCCAAAACAAACAAAAAAAAATTCTAATAGTGAGTCATATGAATACAGTATTCTTTTCCACCGTATTATGGTCCATCCTAGATGCCTCCGAGTCCAGAAAAGTCAATGCTGCTTCTAAACATGGATAAAATAAGGCATCTTCATTGCACAGTAATGTTTTAAGTGGCATTTGTGAATGCAACTCTGTGTTGTAGTGCTCGACAAAGGTTTTTGACAAAGTATGATGGTTCTTGATGCAGTGCCGTCAGAGGGATCAGAGATCATGGGAGTTCAGTTTAGGCTCGCGCTCTTACCCTTTATGCACTGAAATTCCTCCAGAGTTCTTGGATTGGTTAATATTACTATGCACTATAGAGGATAAAATATTCAAATATCTTCCAATCTTTCTTTGAGGAACATTTAAATCATTTTTTCACGCATTTGTTGACAAACTGGAGGTCCTCAAAGCCTTTTGTCGAAACTGCTTTTTTTCACCTCATGATTACAATCACCTTTTTACATCCCTTGTTTGAAATCACATCACTATTAACTTTTTAAACTTCATTACTACCCCTACACTGCCCCCATTCTTTTTTTGGAATGTGTTGCAGGGTGTTTTTTAATTAGAATTTTCCATACTGTCCCAACTTTTTCTTATTTAAGGTTTTAATTAAAAGTAAGGTGACATAATGTTTAAACAATATCTTTAACATGAACAGAGAGAGAAACACTTACCCAGTGAGCCCAGGGTGTTTGCCCAAGTAGCACCCTGACGGGTCACCAAGTTTAGAATTCTACAGAAGAAAGTAAGAGATATTTCATTTCATTAGAACAACTAATCAGAATTCACTATAACCAAAATTTAAGCACATAAAACTCAACACATACAGTTCTTTGTATCATTAGAATACTTTAAAAGCATGTCCAAATACATTCAACCAAAAAGTCAACAGCTTGTACGTGCTCTGCTATTATCTCAGGCTCTTGAATGTTTGCAGGATTATTTTTTCCTAAGAGCAGATGGACTGAGATCAGAACTCATTGTTGGCCCATATAAAACAATCAAATTTTTTTTCCCACTTAACAATTCTTGTGTACTTTTGGATGTGTATCTATGGGTCAGTATCCTGCTGTAGGACCCATTTTGTTCCACTCAAACCTAGTTTTCTTACACTTTGATTTGACTCTAAAATGCTCTGATAATCCTCTGATTTCATTGTTCCTGTAACACCTCCATCTCCAGGCCTCCAATCCCAGAGGCACACAACATTGTGGATTCCCCATCATGTTTCACTTTAGGTAGGGTGCAGTTTTATTTATATCACATCATTTCATAAATATAACGCTAGTATGCACTGCAAATAGCTCTAGTTTGGCTTAATCTGTACACTTTTCCAGAAGGATTGTGGTTTGTCTTTGTAAGGGTTGGCTTTGGGTTTGTAAGTTCAGTCACTCTTTCTTTAAGCAGTGAGGTCCTCCTTGGCCTTCACCCATACAGCTCTGTTTTGTTCAGTTTGTGGTGTATGCTATGGGTGGGAACCATCGCATCAGATGTCTCCAGCTCAGCCTGAAGTTCTTCAGATGTTGTATGAGGTCTCTGGCACATTTCTAACCAACTTTTGTAGGGTTCTCTCATCAATTTTCCGCTACCCCGCATCCTGATCCATGAGTAACAAACTTATTGATAACATTTTGAACTGTGGAAGCCAGGATGACAGGGTCTTTGGAGACAGTCTTATACCCTTTAGATGGCTTGTGATTGATGATAATAGCATATATCGTCTGCTCAGACAGCTATATTGTCTTTGACTCTGTTAAAAAGGAAGAGGGAATAAAACGGTCCTTTTTTTAAAGCGTCAAGGCCACCATTCATAGGCCAATTAAAGTCATGTGAGCACTAACCAGGTGGGGACAGGTTAGTCTAATTTCTAATTAATTCCAGCTTAGTCTGATTTTTCTGTTTTGTTTTGAACTGAACAAAGGGTGCCATTATTTTCAATGCATCAAACAGTGTCAACAATGAATAGTCCATTTTATCAGTTCCATTTACAATATAGAAGCAATTTGTAGTTCCACAATTCAGACTGTAGTCCATCTGTTTCTCTACATACTTTTGTTAGTCTCCTTTATTCTGTTCACTAATTTCAAAACCCCCACAGGTCCAACACAGATCAAGTACTATTTGGACAGTGGGTCATTCTCAGCACTGCAGTGGTGGTGGTGGTGTGTTAGTGTGTGTGGTGCTGTTATGAGTGGATCAGACACAGCAGTGCTGCTGGGAGTTTTAAACACTGTGTTCACTCCCTGTTCACCCCACATCTACTATATTGCTGCACCTTATAGATGTAAAGCCAGAGACAGTAGTTCATCTCATCTGTAGCTCATCATGACACAGTTTGTGTTAGTCATCCTCTAATCAGAGCTCACAGGATGCTGGTGGCTGGACATTTTTGACTGGTGGACTATTTTCAGTGTGGCAGTGACACGGAATTGTTTAAAGACTCCAGGAGCACTGTTGTATCTGATCCACTCTTACCAGCACAACACACACTAACACAACATCACCCAAATAGTACCTCATCAATGGTGGCCCTGACCATTAGAGTGTAGAAATGAGTGCCCTCACTAAAGCTAAAGCTGTGTATTTTTCCTCAATTATAGAGAAAAATAAGAATAATTCTAGATTTCTCTTTAATGCAGTCTCCAGATGAACTAAAAACCTTACAGAAAGTGACTCTCATGTTCTGCTTCATTTTAACAGTAATGATTTCATGACTTTCTTTAACAACAAGATAGAAAACATTACGCATAAAACTTGATGCTCATCGCATCACCCAACTATTCAGCAACCTTCCAGATGCAGCACTAGTGTAGACGTCTGTTTATTTAACTTCAAATCAAAACTAGAATCTTGTACCCCCAATTACTAATACTGAACTGTCCGCACTGATCAGCTCATCTAATCATCTACATGTTTACTAGATCCAATTCCTACACGTTTACTCAAATAATTGATACCAAGTATTATAGAGCCACTGCATATTATTTTAAATTCATTCCTTACCTTTGGTTATGTGCCCAAATCCTTTAAGTGTGCCGTTATTAGACCACTGATTAAAAAAAACAAAAAACAATCTTGACCCTTGTGTGGTATCTAATTATATCTAAATCCTAGAAAAAGCCATCTATCAGCTCTGTAGTTTCCTCCAAAGTAATGGTACTTATGAAACATTTCAGTCAGGATTCAGGCCCCATCATAGTACTGTAACAGCCTTAATTAGGGTACTAAACGATTTATTAATGTCCTCAAATAATGGATGTTTCTTTTCTTGTTCTGTTAGATTTAAGTGCCGCATTTGACACTATAGATCATGATGTTTTACTGAATAGACTAGAAAATACTGTAGGTGTTAAGGGATTGGCACTTTCTTGGTTTAAATCCTACTGGACTGACCGGTACCAGTTTGTTTATGTAAATAATCTACGCTCCAAGCTCTCAAAGTGAAGTATGGCGTGCCTCAGGGGTCAGTGCTTGGCCCGCTAATTTTCTCTCTTTACATGCTGCCACTAGGCTCAATTATTCGTAAACATGGCATTAGTTTCCACTGCTATGCAGATGACACACAGCTGTACATATCAGCCAAACCAAATGACAGCCTTACAATCAACAAAACTGAAAACTGTGTAAAGGAAATAAAAGATTGGATGTCATTTAATTTTTTACTTTACTCAGATAAAACTGAGGTTTTATTAGTGGCACCCAAAGCTGTGAGACAGACTGGCTACATCTATCCTAAGTCTACAGTGGTGCTTGAAAGTTTGTGAACCCTTTAGAATTTTCTATATTTCTGCATAAATATGACCTAAAACATCATCAGATTTTCACTCAAGTCCTAAACATGGATGAAGAGAACCCAGTTAAACAAATGAGACATAAATATTATACTCAGTCATTTATTTATTGAGGAAAATGAACCAATATTACATATTAATGAGTGGCAAAAGTATGTTTTCTCTAGGATTAGCAGTAAATTTGAAGGTGAAATTAGAGTCAGGTGTTTTCAATCAATAGGATGACAATCCGGTGCGAGTGGACACCCTGTGTTATTTAAAGAACAGGGATCTATTGAAGTCTGCTCTTCACAACACGTTTGTGGAAGTGTATCATGGCACGAACAATGGAGATTTCTGAGAACCTCAGAAAAAAAGTTATTGATGCTCATCAGGCTGGAAAAGGTTACAAAACCATCTCTAAAGTGTTTGGATTCCATCAATCCACAGTCAGACAGATTGTGTACAATTGGAGGAAATTCAAGACCATTGTTACCCTCCCCAAGAGTGGTTGACCAACAAAGATCACTCCAAGAGCAAGGCGGGTAATAGTTGGCAAGGTCACAACGGACCCCAGGGTAACTTCTAAGCGACTGAAGGCCTCTCTCTCATTGGCTAATGTTAATGTTCATGAGTTCACCATCAGAAGAACACTGAACAACAATGGTGTGCATGGCAGGGTTGCAAGGAGAAAGCCGCTCCTCTGTAAAAAGAACATTGCTGCTCGTCTGCAGTTTGCTAAAAATCATGTGGACAAGCCAGAAGGCTATTGGAAGAATGTTTTGTGGACAGATGAGACCAAAATAGAACTTTTTGGTTTAAAAGAAAACAACTTTAAAAACAATAAAAAGGAACAGC
The DNA here is from genome assembly GCA_025084515.1 of Ancistrus triradiatus. Taxonomy (NCBI): domain Eukaryota; kingdom Metazoa; phylum Chordata; class Actinopteri; order Siluriformes; family Loricariidae; genus Ancistrus; species Ancistrus triradiatus. The sequence goes on along the minus strand of JAJAGP010000448.1, from coordinate 264,476 downwards.
TTTAAAAACAATATTCCTTAGTATTTCCAAGCTTCCGTTTAAATGATGACATGTCCATCTAACACGCAGATTTCCCACAATTCCCTGCTAAGAAGGTGCAGTGGCACTTGAAAGTTTTTGAACTCTTTAGGATTTTCTATATGTCTGCAGAAATATGACCTAAAACATCATAAGATTTTCCCACAAGTCCTAAAAATAAAGAGAAACAAATTAGACAAATACTATGCTTGCTAATTTATTTATTGAGGAAAATGGTCAAATATTACATATCTGTGAGTTGCAAAAGTATGTGAATCTTTAGGATTACCAGTTAATTGAATCTGAAATTAGAATTCAGTGTTTTCATTCAAAATGGATGACAGTCAGGCATGATTGGGCACATTGTCGAATTTAAATAACAGGGCTCTGTCTTCAAAATGAATGTTTGTGGAATTTTATCATGGTCTCAACAAAAAAAGCTTTCTCAGAGTTGTTGATGCTTATCAGGCTAGAAAAGATTCAAAATCATCTTAAAAGAAATGACCAATAAATGACCAAGTATAATATTTTTGTCTCATTTATTCAAATGTGTTCTCTTTATCTACTTTTAAGACTTTTGTGAAAATCTGATGTTTACAGAGAAATATATTAAATCCAAACAGGTTCCCAAACTCTTAACTACCACTGTCGTGTGTGAATAAAAGATTGCAGACTTTAGACACATGATCCCATAACTAGATGTACACACATTTACTGGCTTTGATCAATTGCTTCAAGAGATTATTCAGGTTTGTATACACAGGTGTGTTTGAGCTGCTGATCACACCAATGAATGAATGTCAGCCAAAAACTTTACATCACTGTGTCAATGTGCACTGTGGTCAACAAAATATCTACAGACAGAGACAGGTGCTGGATTAGTATGCAAATTATTAACAATGATCTGCCTGCAAAAGGCATGCAAATGTTTGAGCACCTTCAGCCAAAGTATGTTTTGTTGAGTGTATAAAATAAATGAATTTCAACAGAGAACATATGATACATTTCTGCAAATTTTAAGCTAACTAAGTTCTGAGAACACATACAAAAACATCTGGATCATCTGCAAAGATGGAAACATTATATTTATTCATTTCTTCCTTTTTAAGGTTGTTCACTACAAAGGTTGTGTTAAGTTTGTTTCGAAAAAACACAAAATGTAATTTTACTTATAAGATACTTACATTTTTGGAATCTAAAAGTTCAGGGTGTTGTTTAGTTGTGAACCAGCTAACTATGGATTCTCAGAGCTTTTTATTCAAGTCTAAAACAAATCTGTAGCATGTGCACTTCAGTACACAAAGCCTCAGAAAGCTATTGTATTAATAACAGGCCAACTAATAAAAACACAATTGCAAAAAGTGCAACAGCAAACAGAACCTATATAATCATTACTGTTAATCGATCATTTAATTATGTCTCTAAGAACGTGATTTACTAATTTTAAGAATGTCATTGCTTGCTGAGAATAAAATAAACAATTGATATGAAATGTTAACATGCAGCTGATAATGGGAGCATCACTGTAGACATAACAACACAATGTTCCACTCTGTCCTTTAGTTTGTTCACAAACTGTTAAGAAACGCAAGGTTAGACAATATCCAAAGTATAACCACTTAACATTCCTAAGTATAATCCATAAATCAATGTCCAATCATGCCGTTCCTTATAATACGGGACATCACTAGTATTTAGTTGCACCACCTTTGGCTTTTATAACGGCTTTCAGTCTCTGAGGCATGGAGTTGATGAGTGACAAACAGTATTCTGCATCAATTTGGTGCCAACTCTCTTTGATAGCAGCTGCCAGATCAGCTTTGCAGGTCGGAGCCTTCTTGTGGACCATTTTTTTCAATTTCCACCACAGGTTTTCAATCGGGTTGAGATCTGGACTATTTGCAGGCCATGACATCGACTGAATGTGTCTTTCTCCAAGGAATGCCTTCACTGTTTTTGCCCTATGGCACGATGCATTGTCATCTTGGAAAATTATTTCATCACCTCCAAACATCTGTTCAACTGAAGGATGTAAAAACTGTCCAAAATATCAATGTACAATTGTGGCATTGATAGAGAATTAAACCACAGTCATCCCAGTGCCTTTGCTGACATGGCAGCCCCATATCATCAAGTGACTGTGGAAATTTGGTTGTTTCGCAGGGCAGGCCTCTCATTTAAATCTCACTGGAAGGCACCAAACAAAAGTTCCAGCATCATCACCTTGTCCAATGCAGATTCTTGACTCATCACTGAAGATAACTTTCATCCAGTCATCCACAGTCCATGATTGCCTCTCCTTAGCCCATTGCAGTCTTGTTCTTTTATGTTTAGGTGTCAATGATGGTTTTCTTTTAGCTTTCCTGTATTGAAATCCCATTTCCTTTAGCCGATTTCTAATGGTTCAGTCACATACATTGGCTCCAGCTTCCTCCCATTTATGCTTCATCTCTGTAGTTGTACTTTTTCGGTTTTCAAGACAAATGACCTTAAGTTGTTTGTCTTGACGCTTTGATGTCTTTCTTGGTCTACCAGTACGCTTGGCTTTAACAGCCATTCCATGCTGTTTGTATTTGGTCCATATCTTGGATACAGCTGACTGTGAACAGCCCACATCTTTAGCAACCATGCGTGAAGAGTTACCTTCTTCAAGACGTTTCACAATCCTCTCTTTTGTTTCAAGAGACATTTCTCTTGTTGGAGCCATGGTTCTTGCCACTCCACTTCGTCCGGCAGCCCTCCAAGGTGTCATGACTTCAGGTGTTTTTAATTGCAGACTAACGAGCAGATCTGCTCTGAGGCAGGTGTCCATTTAGGGAAAGGAAATTGACTGGGTGTGTCCTTATTTTCTACCTCCAATTTGAGTGATTCCATACTTTTTTCCTCAGAATTGAGTGATTCCATATTTTTTTCCCTGTGCTTGGTCAATAAAAGTAACATTCACTGACTTCCACAAGTTTTCTCTTCATTTAGTGGAGGTTCCTGAAAGCCAACAAGTTGCACTTTGGAATGACCTTATTATTGCATCATGTTTTTGATCTGAGTTTGTTTTAAAGAATGAAATGTCTGAATGAGTGCTCATCCAAGACTGGTGATTCCATACGTTTTGCCAGGGGTTGTACCTCAAGTCAACCTCTCAGTGGTGAGAATAACATAATGGTGAATGAACTCAAAGCAGATTCAAAACAAACGAGCGAAGTAGCTCAAAATCATTACAGCAGAGCAGAGACAAGCTAACTAATTCAGACTGCACATCATCCTCTTCATTGAAAAAAGAATGAAAGAAAAAAAGTCTTCTGACGCAAATCTGCCCGCGAGACTCAGAAGGCTGTTGAAGTATAGATATAGGGAGCATTGCCCAAAAGCAGAGTTAATATGTTAGCAACTTACATAGTTGGAACGATACAGTTATAATGCAACTATGCTTTCGGGAAACGTACGGTTTTTTCGGTTGCTCGTGGTAGTTTGTCTGATTAAAAACAGCATGCAGCATTCAAAAGTACTCCACTTAGAATCCTGCCTGGGATCGGACTGTGAGGAAACAGTACTAACTACCCCTGTCAACCTGTCGTTAAGTGATATTTTATGATATGTGATGTTCCAATTAGATATCTGATTGAATTATTAAGAGCTTCCTGAATATAGTTTACCCATAGCAAAATGAAGAATAGGGAGAATGCGTCTTATCAATTCATTGGAAATTAACCTAACCATGACGAAAATATCCTATGCATTCTCAGATATTTGGGGCTCAATATTAAGATTATTAGATGTATTTTATAGTTAAGAAATAAATTACTTATGAAATGAATGGCAATTGGGTATCCCTTATATTTCCACACTGAAGGCGGCAATCCTAGACCACTTATACAGTGTCTCAGGCTCAGTACGGCACGCTAGTTCTACCAAAACACAGTCAACAGCAGCCTCTAATGGCTACACTTAAAATAGCATGGAGTAAACAGCTAAAGACAGAGAGGTACAAAAATAAGAGTAAAACACTGCACTTAATGCGCTACAACATCAAATATTTTAACAAATGCTTTCATCAAGTCCTGCTTAGTCACATCAGTGATAACACAAATTAAGCAAAGAGAGGATAACACTGCATTAGCTAAGAGGTTCGCACACTGCACTTTTTTCCCATGACTCCATTTGGAAAGTTTATGAACTTTGAAGACAAGATCTGCATTAAATAAATAAATAAATAAAATGACAATATAAAAAAAGGAATGAGCCCAGTGGTCAGTATAGATAACCCAGGTATCCAAACTCCCAGCTGAATTAGAGAATCCAATAACATTCCTAATTTCTGATTTGCTATAATGATTTACCAATCATTATAAAAGAAACTGTGATTAAGAGTGAGACAATTAAAACAAAAAAACAAAAGCTGGGTCTATTTTGCTGCTATGCAAAATAGACCCACCCACATTCTATTCAAACGACACTCAAAACACTGTGTAAAATGCTACTTGCCCAATGAGCATTAGTCTTTTGTCTTATCCTTTTGACATATACAAGTCTTCTCCATAAACTCCAGAGACACGCAAGCTTCAGTGAGTGCCCATTAGGGCTGTGTCTAGTGCTACAAAGCAGATTTTGCAGGTTGCGCTGTTCACTGGGAGGGGTTTGAATTTAATGAACAAACAGTGCAATACTGCGTTGGGATACCTGAGTATTTGATTTAGCTAAAATACCACAATTATTAATTCATAATAAAGAAACTTTGCTAAACATAATGACATTTTAATGAAACTGAAAATGTGATGCACACAAACATGCCCACTCACAATGGAGGAAACCAGAGTACCTTTAGAAAATCCACACAGACAGGGGGTCAGAACTTGAACTGCAACTTGAAGAAGCTACAGTGTTGTACGAGTCAATGTTTAAAATACAGGAATCATTGTAATACAGGAAAATAAATGATTATTCCTTTAACAAATGAAGCAACTATTTTGTGAACCTTGCTTTTTCCATTATGTATCTGGGTTTACTTAATTTTTTAAGCCAGAACACATACAAAAAACTCTTTTTTTTTTTTTTTTTTTTTAATTTTTCTTAATGAAGAGATAATGAGACTGTACTTACTGTACATTGTGTGGTTTAGACCAGGCCATATCCCTCGTTTCAGACAGTCCCATTCTAAGTCCGTTCATGGCTCCAAATAGTGCACCTGAAAGTAAAAAAAAAAAAAAAAAAAACATGTCATAAATAAATACAAAAGTAGCACAAGTAAACAGAAAGAAAGCATGTACAGCGCTTATAGAATATAGTCATTCCCCTTTTGGAATTAACCTTTTATGGAATCATCAACCATAAAAATCACAATTAGTACTTTGAAACCCCTAGGGCTTTCATAATGGCCTGAATTCTTTGAGGTATGAACTTAGTAATGAAAAACAATATCCTACATCAAGCTGCTCCAACTCTCTTGAATAGTGTTTAAGTGGCTAGCTTTGCAGGATGGAGCCTCGTCATGGATCAATTATTAAAATTCTCAGTAAGATTGAGATTTGGTCTATCTGATGGCTGTGTCACCTTTTAGGTGTTAGTGCTAGTTTGCATTTGACTTATAGGCTATATGTCCACTTTTTTGTTTGTTGTGCATTTTCCATTTTTAAGGAATATTACATCAAGTTTTCAATCTTGACTCCTTGGACATCTTACTTGGTCTACCCACGTTTTCCTTTCATAACATTTTTTTATACTTAGACCGCCAAGTGCTGCCAAGGACTATCCTGCTTAGACTCAAGATCCCTGAGTGACTCTGTGTATCGGACTACTTAATGCTGATGTGCATATTTTACATTTTACTTGAACTATGACTCCATGACTTATTAGTTTAGATAAATTAGTTTCATTCTTACATTTATCATCTACGCCATCCAAGGAGGTTGGGTCCATTTTTGAGTCTTGGTCCTCCCAAGGTTTCTAACTCATAACGCTTAGGGAGATTTTCCTTTCCACTGTTGCCCTAGGCTTGTTCAATTTGGGATTGGATGTAGATATTAGTAGATAATGTAAAATTGTAAAGTTGTTTTGAGACAATGCTCGATTGTAAAAAGCACTATATAAATAAATCTGACTTGACTTAACTTAGATCAAAGTTTACACACAGCTAACCAGAAACCACCAACACGTTTGCCACATTCAATGTTGGATTTTCTTCTTGAAGGACATAATAATCCATTCCATTGTTTCAGTTGACACTCTCTTGTTGGGGAAATGTTGTATTTTAATTAGCCAGGTCCAACAGCGTGTTCAATTTTGTAAACACTCCCATTTAACTGCAGACTAATTTGAATTTTGTACGAGTGCTTGTCTTAGAAATGCAAACTTCACTGTGATTCGACAACTTGTATCCCAGACTGAATGATTCCCTATTTTGTCCTCTACTAGATCTTGAAAAATATGCTGCTAATGAAAATAGCGTCATTTAATTTGATTGAGGTATGCTTTACAAAGTCAGAATGTTCAACCCTTAAGGACAAAAGGGTTTCATATCTATGATTTATTTATTTTCTACGAAGGAAAACGTGGTGCATCCATAAACATGCCAGGGGTAGTAGGTAGTGTGTCATGTATTGGTATATTTTGGGTAGTGTGCTTGTGTGTTTGGTTTTCTCCCAACACAACACCAGAAGTTTGGTCCAAAATGTTCAGCCTTGGTCTCATCTGACCATAAAATCTTTTGCCACGTCATCAGAAACACAAAGTAGGCTCAGCTTCTTTGTAGTTATCCTGCCATACAGGCCACCTTTGTGTAAAGTTTGTGAGATTGTTGTCACATGAACAGACTGCATTGTACCACAACTTGTGCCTTTCCATTTTATCCTAAAGCCCTTTCAAACTAACCTTTCCAACCCTGGTGATTTCGTTGTGAACCTGCACTACTAGTAGTGGAATCCTTAAGACACAGCCTGTTTTATTCTGACATAATTAAAACAATTCATGTCAGACGAGGGAAAATTAGCCTAGAGTGTGATCTGGAAGCTTAATGTAACTGACCTGTACCTGAGCAGGTTTATAATGTTTACTCTAAAGGAGTTAATTACTTGGGCGAATAATTTTCGATATTTTGATGTCTTTTCCACTTTGATATTGAGGCATAATGTGTAAATACAGCTACAAAAGTTAGGTTTAATTTAATTTTAATGTGACAAAAGATAAGAAATTTGATGGAGTATAATTATTTTCTACAGGCACTGTATGCAATAGTTTATCAATGTAATAATTGTACATTATTTCTGAAGGTATATTTACCTTTCAGGTTTCCTTACATGTGCCTGTCTATTGTACAGTCCTGTGCTGCTGTGCAGTAAAATAAAAACTATGTAAGAGGTAAAAGATAACTTACCAGTCATACAGCATGTGCCAATTGTGAAGAAGGCCAGCTCAAAGCGTCCTCTCGTCTTGTTGGCACCAGTGGGCAAAACGAACTCATCCGAATCCTAGTCAAACATTTCAGTTAGTAAAAAAACAACAGGGTCCAGCTTCCTAGAGCACACATTGGTATTTATATATGGTGTAGAGTTTTTAACAAAAGGGTTTACATAGAACCATGTTTATCTTTACAATCAAGCCAAATTAGCAGGTAAGAACACCCTCCAAACTGTAAGACTTGGGACAAAAACTGAGAGGATTCAGGCTACAAGGGAACCCTAACCTGATTTTGTTAATATTGGAGAGATAACTTTTTATAGGTAATGAGAACTATCATCCTGAATATTTTTAACTGTATAAAATGCTGCCATACCTTTGGCAGATCTGCCCCACAAAAAAGTGGAAAAATGTATGATGTTACTGTGATTCTGTCAAGTAGAAGCATACATGATGGCTTTACTGACTAAACAGTTTATAGTGCGATTGCAGCCTGGCAAAACAATGGAAGATACAAACTAGAGATGATAAAGCTGCCCATTATCTCTTAAAACTACTTTGTCTACTATTTGAATGTGGAGCAAGGTTATATCAATACTAGTCAGACATACTCATACAGGAATAGGTAACTAGTAATGAATGTGTGGAAGATATACAGTACTCTGCAAAAGTCTAAGGCATTCTATATTTTTCAGTTTATATTCTGCTTATTCTTTGTCAAAGTTTTAGTGGTCACTGCACTTTGTAGCTCTACAATTACAGACTGTAGTCCATGAGTTTATCTATATATTGTGTTAGTCCTCTTCACTCTGTTCTCTAATGGTCAGGGCCAACACAGGACCACCACAGATCAGGCATTTGGGTGGAGGATCAGCACATCTCAGCACTACAGTGACACTGATGTGGTGGTGTGTTAGTGTGTGTTGAGCTGGTACAATTGGATCAGACACAGCAGTGCTGCTGGAGTTTTAACCAACCTCAGTGTTACTGCTGGACTGAACACAGTCCACCAGCCAAAAATGTCCAGCCACCAGCATCCTGTTGGCAGCGTCCTGTGAGCACTTAGGAAGGATTAGAGGATGACTAACACAAATGTGCAACATCAGATGGGCTACTGTCTCTGACATTACAGCTAAAAGGTGGAGCAATAAAGTGAATGTCTGTAATAAAGTGGACAGTGAGTGAACAGCATTTTAAAACTCCAGCAGCACTGCAGTGTCTGGTGCAATTGTGCCCACTCAACACACACAATAACACCCCACCAACACATCAGTGTCAGTGCAGTGCTGAGAATGATCCACCACGCAAATAGTACCTGATCCGTGGGGGTCCTGGCAGTTAGAGAACAGAGTAAAGGGGACTAACAAAGTACGTAGAGAAGCAGATGAACTACAGTCTGTATTTGTAGAACTACAAAGTGCAGTGACCACTAAAACTTAAAGTATAAGCAGAATATAAACAGAAAAATATAGAATGCGTAAGACGTTAAGACATTAGGTGTGAGCATATTAGGAATATAAAGTTTTAATATGTAACTAGTTGAGATATTTAGCTTGTAAACAATAATTTGTAAGTACAGAGACATAAAATCTCACCTGAATAAGATATTTGGGGTCGACATTTAGATATGGTGATAGGGGGCTCATTCCTGTCACTGGAAAACATAGCACATTGGGTTATTTGTAAACTCACCATGCATTTTGTCAGATAACTGAGGAATGCTTTTAGCTTAGCTCAGATTTTCTTTTTCAACACAAATTAACTGACAGATCTCCCCTTTACCCACAGTACCTACAGAACCTACAGAAAATCAGCATTCCTCTATGAAATAGTCACTTGCATGTAATCAAACACCCTGAAATCAAAACCCAGTAAACAAATTACCGGAAAGTACACATTTTGCCTTAAAATATTCAAATTATAAGAAAAAAAGAAACAGTTAAAAAATGTATACAAAACAAAAAACTAAAATAATAGAGTTGGTAACATCACCAGCTCTCAATTTAATACTTTTTATAGCCACCTACTGCTTTCATTTTAGGGATTTTGTATAAACTTTGAGGCTGTTTGGATACGTCTCATCCAGCTTTACACATCTAAGTTGGGGAATATATGAGCATTCTTCATAATTGTTTAAGTTTATTTCGATTTTGCTGTGAGTGGTGATGAATTGTATTCTTCAAATCTGATTTTGGTCTCTGAGAGCTCTTGTGGCTCTAAATTGGTCACTCAAGGACAATGACCTTTCTATCCTTAAGCTATTGCATTATTGGCAATGCTTTAGGCTTGTTGTTGTTCTAGGAGGTGACACACCTGCTCATCTTCAACTGTCTAGCAGATGCCAGAGGACATTTGTTTCCTCAGTGTATGTTTACATGGCTGCATCCATTTTCTCTTTAATCCTGACCAACTGCCTCATTCTCACTGATGAAAAACACAATGTGACAAGATTTTGACAGGGTGTGTAATGGTGCCAAAAGGTAAAGATTTTGATAGGATAGGATGATTTTCTATAGGCACTGTTTGACTATTGTTCATTTGAAATAAAACATCAAAATGCATACAACATAATAATATACACACAGAACTGCAAGCCATTTTAGAAAATTGCAAATTATAAACATTAAAAAGGTAGACACTGAATATCCTTCTTGTTCCATCTTAACCTTCTCCACAAACACGTGAAGCTTCCCTAAACAAATATAATTCCTAAAACTAGTTTCTAATCAGATAAATTATTTTCCTCCCAACATTATTTCATGGAACCACACAGTCCTTAACTGTTTACTCTCTGAGAAGACAAATGCACAGATAATATATCCATGATTATTGACTGTAAGTTAAACATCATATGTTTACATATAAACTCTTTGAGAACACAAATAACAATGATCCCAATATAAACTGATTTACCTTGCTGCTTCCCATTTAGTCCCATTTGCATGTTTATAACCTTGTTGAGACCCAGCTATCAAACAATCAATCCATATTTCAGAGTTGAGTTGTTACAAGTGTTGAGGACCATGGCAAGTAGTTTAAGTGGAAATAAAGGGAGTCTGGTTCCAAATTAAGGGCACCTTTATTTTCATGAATACTGAATGAGTGCAAGAACACGTTATGTGGAATTTAAGTACAGGCGTGCGCTGTTTGATATCCATCCAATCAAAGTCCATTCACTTTAACAGACAAGGTCTTAAGAATTATAATAGGAAATAAAAATATATCTTATACACATCTAATACACATCTGAATGATAGAAAACTAGTACAAGCAAACTCCTGCAACGCCTGCTGACAGGAAATAAAACTGCAGTCATGAAAGGCATAGTAATACATGGTTTCATTTTACTTTCTTTTTCATTTTCAGTAAGTGTTTTATAAAAGATACAAAGAATTACGGTATTTTAAAGCTCAGGTCTATACTAAAGGTTTTAATTAATATTGTTTAAAATAAAACACTTTCTAAAGTATCTAAACTACTATGTGACTACAGTGACTATATTATACTTTATTCATAATTATTATATTTTCTTAATGTTTCTATTAACTTTTATATTTAGTTTCTGTTTATTTAAATTTTTACTATAAACTTATTAATTAGATCATTTAAATTCTTACATACAGCATCTAAGCTGCCAAAGGCGTCCTCCCAAGGTTTCATGATTATAATTTTTAGGGAGTTTTTCCTTTCCACTGTCACCCTAGGCTTGCTCAATTTGGAATTGGCCTTAAATAACAGAAGACAATATACAATTATAAAGCTGCTTTGAGACAATCAAAGTCAACTTTATTGTCAATCAGGCCATGGAATTAGTGCAAGTAATTACACAGATGATCGAAATTATGTTTCCTTTTACTCCAGATGTGCAGTAATATAGAACAATAACACTAACAATATTCTAAACAGACAATGTAAATATACATAACTGAGGAAATAAAACATATTTATATAAGTATTTAAAAAACAAAAAGAAGTATTCACAGTATGCTGAGAGTCAGATAATCTGAGTCTGAATTAAGGTTCGACTACTGAGGTAGTTCAAGGTGCAATAATAAGGGTGCAATAAAGCAAAGGTGCAATATGTTCAAGTGTACAGTGCAGAAGAAGCAGCATGTAGATATACACGTACGTAAACTTACAATGCGCCACTGTAAAAAGTGCTACAGAAATAAATTCGACTTTGACTAAAGTCCAGTAAATGTCCATTTCTGTCAACATCCTGTTTTACGAAAAGGAAGCTAAATGGCGCATACATGCATAGAATTTTTATACATTGGAGGTGATTGTATGTGGATTTACTTACAAGGCACACCAGCAAGCTCCGAATTTGAATAAACTGGACCTGAAGATCTGAATAAACTCCCCAAACCTCCTCTGGATTCTGGGTTGGACGATTCTGCTGGATCCTTGTCCATTTCTATTCAGTAAAACCTCCCAGATGAAACAAGGACCAGTTAGATTTGAGTAAAGAATCACAGCAGCAAAGTCATGCTGGCGTTGCAGAATGAACTCGTGCGCTCTCTGCCAATACACTATATGGCCAAAAGTTTGATCTGTTACTTCAGCCACACTCATGGACAACAGGTTCATAGTAAGAGCTACAGCATAAGAGCTACTGACGCACACATGCATTCAACTCCACAGAAAATCAGTGGCAGCAGATTTTGTTGTACTGAAAACAGGGCATTTCTACAGTACTTGTACTGGGGGGCACACAGAATTTAGAGGGGCACAGCTGTATCCCTCTGCTCAGTCATAGGAGCACAACTGTGCAAAAAACAAACCTGTTCAACACCAACTAGATTAACTTGGCATTACTCTGCCATGAGAGCAGAAATAAACAAATTAACGCTGAGTATTTTAAAAAGTATTTAGTCAGCCACTGATTGTGCAAGTTCTCCTACTTAGAAAGATGAGAGTGGTCTGTAATTTTCATCATAGGTACACTTCAACTATAGAGATAAAATGAGAAGAAAAAAATCTAGGAAATCACATTGTATGATTTTTAAAGAATTTAACTGTAAATCATGGTGGAAAATAAGTATTTGGTCACCCACAAACAAGCAAGATATCTAGCTCTCACAGACTTGTAACTTCTTCTTTGAGAAGCTCTTCTGTTCTCCATTCATTACTTATATTAATGGCACCAGGAAGAAAATTGTAGGCCTGCACCAGGCTGAGAAAAGTGAATCTACAATAGACAAGCAGGTTGGTGTGAATAAACCAACTGTTGGAGCAATCGTAAGAAAATGGAAGACATACAAGACCACTGATAATCTCCCTCGATCTGGGGCTCCACGCAAGATCTCATCCCGTGGCATCAAAATGATCATGAGAACGGTGAGCAAAAATCCCAGAACTACACGGAATGACCTGATGAATGACCTGCAGAGAGCTGGGACCAAAGTAACAAAGGCTACCATCAGTAACACACTATGCCGAGAGGGACTCAGATCCTGCAGTGCCAGGCGTGTCCCCCTGCTTAAGCCAGTACATGTCCAGACCCGTCTGAAGTTTGCCAGAGAGCATATGGATGATCCAGAAGAGGATTGGGAGAATATCATGTGGTCAGATGAGACCAAAATAGAACTTTTTGGTAAAAACTCAACTCATCATGTTTGAAGGAAGAAGAATTCTGAGTCGCATCCATACCTACTGTGAAGCATGGGGGTGGAAACATCATGCTTTTGGGCTGTTTTTCTCCAAAGGGGACAGGACGACTGATCCGTGTTAAGGGAAGAATGAACGGGGCCATGTATTGTGAGATTTTAAGCCAAAACCTCCTTCCATCAGTGAGAGCATTAAAGATGGAACGTCGCTGGGTCTTCCAGCATGACAATGATCCCAAACACACCGCTCGGGCAACAAAGGAGTGACTCCGCAAATAGCATTTCAAGGTCCTGGAGTGGCCTAGCCAGTCTCCAGACCTCAACCCCATAGAAAATGTGTGGGGGGAGTTGAAAGTCTGTGTTGCCCCAAAACATCACTGCTCTAGAGGAGATCTGCATGGAGGAATGGGCCAAAATACCAGCTACAGTGTGTGCAAACCTGGTGGGGACTTACAGGAAACGTTTGACCTCTGTCGTTGCCAACAAAATATTGAGTTGAACAAAAGTACAAAGTATTGAGTTGAACTTTTGTTGTTGACCAAATATTTATTTTCCACTATAATTTACAATTAAATTCTTTAAAAATCCTACAATGTGATTTCCTGGATTTCTTTCTTCTCATTTTGTCTCTCATAGTTGAAGTGTATCTATGATGAAAATTACAGACCTCTCTCATCTTTCTAAGTAGGAGAACTTGCACAATCAGTGGCTGACTAAAAACTTTTTTGCCCCACTGTATGAGCTATCACCTTGCCTGCAGCGTGGCTGACTTTCTTTCAAATATCTGCGGATGGCCATTACTCCATGTGAAAAACCGAAAGAAAGTGGATCTGACTGAAAGCGTTAGCCGTTCAAGCTTTTGAGAACGCTGGGGCATTACGGGAAATGTAGTGACTGTAATGAATTTGCGTGGCGTGTCCTGTAGTTCTGCTCAGCAGTCCAAAAAAACGGACCCCCGTGATTTTAGTGAGGAATTGCAATATTTCACTGGAGCACATTTCCCAGTAAAGTGGGTGTGATGACGCCCTGACTGAACACCTTAGTGACTCACAGATTTCCACCTCCAACAAATCGCTTCATTAACTGAGAGCCAGGGCTTTAAAGTCCAATATATTAGCAAAAGCGGTGGGGACACAAACACCAATGTTTTTGGTGTAACTGTGTGTTCACAAACCTTCGGCTATATGGTGTACTAACTAAAGATGCTTTGGTCGAGAAGAAACATAATTATAAGTCTTACCTGGAAAACGCTGCAGAGAAGCTGATATTAAATTGTAAACCTTGCAAGTAAGACAGAAGCGTTTAGTGTGAGCGTCTGATAGGTTTGCCGATAATCGAAGCTGGTAAACTAGCGCAGTTGCAATATATCAAATAAAAATAATAATGCACTATTATGTATATTTTTCCAAAAGCTAAACACCAGTTAGCGCGTGGGTGTCAGACCGTTCATGGGGAATGTTTTGAATGGAACTGCGACGTTCACGACAGGCTTTACGACAAGCCAGTTTTCCGGACAGATTCACAAAACATCGCCCACACCCAGGATATACTGTACTGAACAGTTTGTATCCAGCAGTGCATCCATATTGAATGATAATCAGCGGTTCGACGCAAGAAAAAAAACTGCTAAAACTTGACAGCCGTGACGCCATCGCTTATGATCTGGCAGAGGTGCGGCAGCAGTCAGATCACTGCGAAGACCGAAATCGGGAACATTTCAGAGCAGATGCACGGTAATGGCTTTCCACTCGAGTCCATGATCTTTCTTACGCACTCAGAAAGCAGCGGACACTCACAAACCCGTGTATGTACGCGTAAAGCATGATGCACTACCGCGTTTAGGTGTACCGTTCACACAGCCGCCTGGTTTCCAGTTTCTGCTGTGAATTTCCATCTGCAGTCGCTGTGTGGTACTGAGAACAGATCCAGCACGCTGCAAAAGCCGCCGTGTGTCTATAAGATTAATCACTTTGGCCTCTTTTTGAGGCGGTTCTGTGTCTCTCGGGGTAAGTCGTGTCCTACACGGTAGCGTCGTAATAAGTCGAGGGAAATAGAGAGAGAGAGAGAGATCGTGTGTATAAACCACGAACACACAGCATCCCGTGATATTTTGTTTAAGGAGGCTGACAGGATGGTTCATCAGAGGTGATCCAGCCTCTAAATTCAACAGCAGCGCGCTTAACGCCGAGTGAACGAGTATTACCGTGAGTGTAGTGTCCGAATTGATCGACTGAGGTGTGTCGGGTGGTGTGCTTGGATTATTTAATCAGTCTGTGGGATGATGAGCGGACTTTATGGCGGGCCGATTGAATCCAGGCCGGAATGATGCACTTTAGGAGAGGATCGCTTCTAACGACAGGATCAGCGCCACGTCTTAAAGATCGCACAGATCGCTCTTGTTAATCATTCCCGTGTGCTGGGAAGCGAAAGGATTATATGACATTATTTCTGACACTTGTGTCTCTCATAGCCCTTTTAATCCCTGTTACCCAGCATGCACCGCGTGCACTGGCTTCCCTCTGTTGTATTTCCTGTATGGCACTGCACTGCTTTGTTTGCTTACTCGCTCCCACTAACGCGGGCTCCTGACGTCTCGCCTCACGATTACAACTACAAAAGCATAATGAATCGGCTAAGAACCCATCCGAACGGTATGGCTGACCTGTTCCTATCTTTATCGGATGCTGCAGAAAGCGTACGCTATGGCGTAGTGTCTCTCGAGCAATGAGGAAATAACCTCGCGCCTTCATATTCAGTCACACTCTTTCGGTTTATACTTCAACACAACACCACCCTTTGCTAGAGCTGTAACGATATACAGGTATCTTGTCACGACATGAATCGTCGTTTTGCACTGATATACATCACGTTTTCGTTTTAGAAGTAAGAAAAACAAACAGCACCGTGTGTTTATATCTACTGCCTTACCGTGTGCAGCTGAATACTGTAAACAGGAACCAGTTCTATCTTTTCACACTAATCCATATACTGTACCTTCATTAGAACAAAAAAGTGAATATAGACAAATGGTCCATAGTTTCATTATTTCTTGTAATGAAAGTTACTACATTATTTAGGCATATTCCGGTCGCTCCACCTACGCAGCCCAACTACCACCTATACAATTTATAACGCCTATATACACTCGGTGATCACTTTATTAGGTACACTTCCTTGTTTCTACACTCATTGTCTATTTTTCCAGCTCTACTTACCACGTTGATGCACTTTTAGTTCTACCATAGGCACTTTTGCACTGGAGAAACTTAGTTCTTAGAACTGTGACACCTATTGCTCGTGTTTGCTCTGCAATAACTGGGAGCAATTGTAGTTCATAGAATGCCATGTATAGGGACCTATTTAGCTCCTACTTTAACTTGAGGTCTTGTCTCAGGACATTGGAGGCCTGAGCGACGTAATATGTAGCCATCTGGCTACACGTAGTGATGCAAGTGTATGGTGATTGGTCCAGATTCAGTTGCCGCACAGATCTGCTACTGTTTGGGTGGTGGATCATTCTGAGCACTGCAGTGACACTGATGTGGTGGTAGTGTGTGTTGTGCTGGTCCGATTGGATCAGACACAGCAGTACTGCTGGAGTTTTTAAACACTGTGTTCATTGACTGTGCACTCTAGCTTATCTCACTGTGGCTTATCTGTCGTTGCACAGTTTGTGTTAGTGTTCTTCTAATCGTTCATCAGCGCTCACAGGATGCTGCCTACAGGATGCTGGTGGCTGGACATTTTTGGTAGGTGGACAATTTTCAGTCCAGTAGTGACGCTCCAGCAGCACTGTGGTGTCTGATCCATGCATACAAGCACAACACACACTAACACACCACCACCATATCAGTGTTACTGCAGTGCTGAAATAGCTAATATAGAGATCAGTGGGGGTATATCTGGTAATCAATTGAGACAGCATTATGTTAAAAAGGAAACAATTACCTTATGGTTTGAGTCTATAGCTTGAGTTTGCATATCTTTCCTGTTTCTGCGTGGGATTCCTCCAGGCACTCTGGATTCCTCCCACACTCCAAAGACATGCGTTAAGTCGACTGGTGTGAGAGTGAGTGAGTGAGAGAGTGAGCACAAACCCACCCTGCAGTGTATTGGCGCTCAGTCCAGGAGTGGTTTCTGCCCTGTGCAGCTGATGTAGGCCCCCTCTAATAAATGTGATAAAGCTGGAATGGAAAGTGAGTGGGTGAAAGTTCACTTTTTCAAAAAGCGCACATTCATCTGCATTCGGATTATGTAAATTGCAGGTGCATGCCTGAAGCATGCGTCTTCATAAAACAAGGGGCAGCATGGTGGCGAAGCAGTTGGTGCGGCCGCCTCACAGCTCCAGCGTCCCTTGTTCGATCCCAACCTCAGATTCCGCCTGTGTGGAGTTTGCAGCGTGTCCAAGTGGTTTTACTTCCACAGTCCAAATATGCGTATTAGGTTAATTGATTATGCTACATTGGCATGATCTGAGTATGACTAGTTTTGAAGTAACCTTGTGTATCCGTGTAACCTTGTGTCTGTCATAAATGACCATTGATGCTGAAAGAGACGTTAAACAACAAGCAAACAAATTTGGCTGTTTATACTGGGAGCTAGTGCATTGCACAGGTATGCACGTTAAGGTCTGAAATGGATGGTGAACGGACATTACCGTAGTCCATACCATACCATACCACTTTATGCCGCTGTAATGTAAATATACAGGTCACAAGAGACTGCATGCAGACAATATGTAAATTCATCAGAGATACCACTGAAAATGTGAGTGAAAGCATAAACTGTTATACACCTCACATTAATTATAAAAATACAGAAATGTAAGCTGTTGTAATCCTGTATAGGGGAAAGCTGTGACACTTAAGAGGATGGTATGTTGGATCTGATAATGTTGTTTGACAGAAGCCAAAGCTGCATTAATAGACAGTATTACAAACAACATGGAAGATCACCTAGATGAACCAGAGGCTTGGGAAGTAAATGTGAACTAGTTTATGTAGATATAGGTTAGAGAGAATATACATTTACATTTACAGCACTTAGCAGACGCCCTTATCCAGAGCAACTTACAATTGGTACAGTCTTACAATCCAAGCAACTGTGGGTTAAGGGTCTTGCTCAAGGACCCAAGAGTGGCAGCTTGGCAGAGGTGGGATTTGAACCCTGGACCTTAACCACTAGGCCACCACAGTCCACAATGTACAGGTAGTGGAGGGACAAACAAAGTACAATTTACAGTAGGACAGTCATTTACAGCTTGTTCCAAATAAGTAGCATAAAGTTGTACACACAAACACGAGTAACTTGCAGAAAAAAGTCTCCAAACACATCAACCGAGTTACAATAGTCTCTAGTCCAAATGTGAGCTAGTGAGCAAGTGAGCACATGACCAGTACGGTTATTACTTACACAAGACTTCTGGTCTTCTTCTGCCTTTGTTTGTGAATCTGCAGCATTGATTGGCTGTTGAGGTGACCACATTGATTTGGTGTTTATTGCCACAACATCCTGGAGTTAAAAGACAAATTTTTATTTCTTATTATAATTAAGACCACGGTTGTTAAAGCGAAAGGACATTGATTGGATGGTCTTGTAGTGAGAAACTGAATGACAGGATTTTGAATAGCAAACATTTTGCCAGCAGAATATTGCATCCTAAATCTCTTCCCCAGTTGCTTCTTTCACTGCTCATAGACGGTCCTGCAGTATTTGCTCACAGTGCATAGAGGAAAAGAGTGTTGTTGTTTGCCTGGCAAATTTAAAAGGTTTGTAAGTATTTCCTGTGGGTCTTTGTATCTGATAAACCATCACGACAAAAGCTCAGTGATCTCAGTGATTTTGTCTGTGGCATGTGATTTTTGTCAAGCTGACAGAAAGGTTATAGTAACTCCGATAACCTCTCTGTAAAGCTGTGGTGAGCAGAAAAGATGAAAAATGTGGCCTGGTCTGGTGAATCCCAATTTCTGCTATGGCACACAGATGGTAGGGTCAAAATTTGGCACCAGCAGCATGAATCCAAGTTGTGTAATGGTGTTGGTAGTGCTGGGCAATATGACCTCCAATCAATATCACAATTAACTGAACACTTTCCCTAGATTGTGATTTATGAACGATTATTTTGTTTTTTTTGTTGTCGTTGTTGTTGTTTTTTGCACTCAGTTCAGTGATAAGGTTTGTTCTGTAGATATGCTCAACTATTAAATCTGGGATTTGTTTTCTAATGAAAGAGTTCATTTTGTTGTGATTTTAAAATAGCCGAAGGGAACACACAGGTGAACTATTTATGGTTATTAATTGAAAATTTCAACCAGTTGAAATTCTTCATCATTTAGCAGGATGTGGCATCATTTGTTTCTTTCCATCTTGTTGAATCTTTTTCATATTGTGTAGCGTTTGTAAACACACAGTGGGGAACGTATTAACAAAATTTAAAAAAAGTATTAATAGAATAAAATAAGTTTTTTTTTTTTAAATGGTCGACGTGGGCAAGATTATGTCGGTTAATGGTTGTAAATGTCTGAATGTGACTTATTTTTGATTAATTGCCCAACCCTAGGTGTACGGAATGCCGTCTTGGCATACTTTGGGCCTGATAATACACGACAGTCATTGCTTGAATGCCACAACCTATTTTATGTCTACATGTGCATCCCTTCATGGTCACAGTTTATAGATCTTCTAATGTCCAGCGTGATGCACATGCACCATGTCACAAAGCCAAAGTCATCTCAGTCTTTAAACATGACTGGCTTTCTTATGTTACTTGAATCCAATAGAACAGCTTTCTGATGTGGTAGAACAGGACATTTCCAAATTGAAAGTGCAGGAGTTGCATGATGCAATCATGTCAACAAAGGAATGTTTTCAATATGTTGTGGAATCTGTGCCATGAAGAGTTGAGGCAGGTTTGAGAGCAATACCCAGCTGCTTGCATCTGGACCAATCACTGCATACCTACATCACTCAGGGTTCCTTCGTGCTGAGAAAAAGATGCTTCCTTAAAGTAGGAGCTAAAGAAAATCCCTATAAACGGCAGTTCCTGTAATGCGAACGTGTGAGAAAAGAGGCACAGTTCTGAGAACTATGAAAAAGTTCCTTTGGTGCGAAAGTGCCTATTGTTGTTCCACTCAATGGTAATGACTTCTCACTGTTAACGAGTAGTTGAAACGTTTCCCAGTTAGATTGTGTTGACTTTGTGACCAATTTTCACTATAGGGTTCAAATCTGGACTCTGACCAGGTCAAAATATGAGCCTGATGGACTTGAGGTTCTCAGGCCACTTCTTGGTGGACTTTGCAGTGTGAGCGGCAGCATTAAAAAAAAAACATGTGGTCGTTCCTTTGTAGAAAACATCTTTTCAGTTGTTGGAAGCAAGTGTTTCAGAAATGAATTCCTGTATCCCAAAGCATTAATTGACTTTTCAAAGGTAAGCAGCTCACCAGTACCAGCAGCTGAAAGACTCCCCAAACTCTCCATCCATGCTTAATGGTAGTAAAAATGCGTTCATGATTGTATTTTTTACCAGGTCTTTGAATACAACTTTTGGACTTTCATCGTGCAACTCTATTAGGCATATCTGTCTTATTGCTCCATCTTGGTAGATGTAAAGTCAGAGACAGTAGCTCTGTTGTTGCACAGTTTGTGTTAGTCATCCTCTAATCCGTCATTAGTGCTCACAATATGCTGCCTACAGAATTCTGGTGGCTGGACTTTTAGGCTGGTGGACTGTGTTCAGTCCAACAGTGACACTGAGAAAGTCATAACAAAGTGACAGGAGTGTTTGTGTGTGTGTGTGTGTGTGTGTCATTTATTTTACTTCTCCCCTGCTGTTTTTAGATATGGGAGTATAGGATTTTGTTTGTTAAACTTGACTTGTAAGCATGGTCTGGATGGGTCATTAGTCCATCACAGGTCCAACAGGGGTTGCTGTTATAGTGCTGAGGACCAACCTCCCGTCCTCAAACAGCCAATTGTGTGTAGCAGTGATTCTGACCCGCTGGAATGCACTGCACTACACTTAGTGTGTACTCACACTAGGCGATCTGTACCCTATGCTGGACCATGCTCAGGCCCACTTGAAAAGGTGGGCTCGGGCATGGTTCACTTGGTTTCGGGCATTGTACACATACACACGTGGACAAAATTGTTGGTACCCCTCAGTTAATGAAAGAAAAACCCACAATGGTAACAGGAATAACTTTAATCTGACAAAAGTAAAAATAAATACAAAGTCTATTAAAATGAACAAATGAAAGTCAGACATTGCTTTTCAACAGAATTATTTAAAAAAATAAAATCATGAAACAGGCCTGGACAGAGATGATGGTACCCCTGAAAAATGTGACCAAATGGACATGTTAAAGCAAGGTGTGTTCCGTAATTAGCGTCACAGGTGTCTACAATCTTGTAATCAGTAAGTGGGCCTATATATAGGGCTTCAGGTAGTCACTGTGCTGTTTGGTGACGAGGTGTGTACCACACTCAACATGGAACAGATAAGCAAAGGAAAGAGTTGTCTCAGGACAATAGAAAGAAAATTATAGACCAGCATGTTAAAGGTAAAGGTTATAAGACCATCTCCATGCAGCTAGATGTTCCTGTGACTACAGTTGCATATATTATTCAGAACTTTAAGACCCATGGGACTGTAGCCAACCTCCCTGGATGCGGACACAGGAGGAAAATTGATGACAAATCAGAGACGGATAATACGAATGGTAACAAAAGAGCCAAGAAAAACTTCTAAAGAGATTAAAGGTGAACTTCAAGCTCAAGGAACATCAGTGTCAGATCACACCATCCGTCAATGTTTGAGCCAAAGTGGACTTAATGGTAGACGACCAAGGAGGACACCATTGTTGAAAACAAAACAAAAAAGCCAGACTGGAACTACATGTTGACAAGCCACAGAGCTTCTGGGAGAATGTCCTATGGACAGATGAGACAAAAATGGAGCTTTTTGGCAAGGCACATCAGCTCTATGTTTACAGACAGAAAAATGAAGCATATCAAGAAAAGAACACTGTCCCTATGTGAAACATGGAGGAGGCTCTGTTATGTTCTGGGGCTGTTTTTGCTGCATCTGGCACAGGGTGTCTTGAATTGTGCAGGGTACAATGAAGTCTCAAGACTATCAAGGGATTCTAGAGAGAAATGTGCTGCCCAGTGTCAGAAAGCTTGGCCTCAGTCGCAGGTCATGGGTCTTGCAACAGGATAATGACCCCAAAACACACATCTAAAAACACCCAAGAATGGCTAAGAGGAAAACACTGGACTATTCTGAAGTGACCTTCTATGAGCCCTGACCTAAATCCTATTGAGCATCTTTGGAAGGAGCTGAAACATGCCATCTGGAAAAGGCACCTTCAAACCTGAGACATCTGGAGCAGTTTGCTCATGAGTAGTGGGCTAAAATACCTGCTGAGAGGTGCAGACGCCTCATTGACAGATACAGGAATCGTTTAAGTGCAGTGATTGCCTCAATAGGTTGTGCAACAAAATATTAAGTTAAGGGTACCATCATTTCTGTCCAGGCCTGTTTCATGAGTTTATGTTTTGTAAATAATTCTGTTGAAGCATGTTGAAAAGCAATGTCTGACTTTGATTTGTTCATTTTTTCATAGACTTTGTATTTATTATTACTTTTGTCAGATTCAAGTTATTTCTGTTTTTTCTTTCATTAACTGAGGGGTACCAACAATTTTTGTCCACGTGTGTACTGTGATCAAGATCTGTGCCTGTGCATAAAAAAAGCATCCACGTCTCTCTGTGAAAATCTTCTTGTATGTTCATTATGAGTAGCCGCATAATCAGTAAATCTGTAAGGCGAATGTGAGGTTCTATGTCAGTGGGCCCCAGAAAAAGCCACAAAGTAAATCCAGCCATGAAGTTCATTGTGCTATGCAAGTACACCATTCTCCACCACATAAAGTAGCATCCTGATGATGTACGCATTCCCGGGTCCAGAGCATTTAAGCGCAACTTGAGCACAGGCCAGCATGGAATTGGGGAGGGCTCAGTAGTGCTAAGGCACGATGCAAGGCAAGTGGGCATAGTGTGAATACACCTTTAGACTACTGGGCCACTAGAGCACTACTATTATTCATAATATAGTTAAGCCGTTTCATTGTAAATATTTCTCTGTCTCTGTCAATAATCAGGTTTTGATTTTGTGCTGCTGTTTAGTGGAACAGTCTGATAAAACAGTGTTTCTGTTTACTTTAACTTGAGGTGCATGAATGGAGGAACTTGGTCTTCACGACACAGCCAGCAATCCGATTTCCTTCAGTACTATGTTTGAAATGTAATGTAAACTGACATTACACAACAACTGTGTGTAATAAAACTGTAAATATTTTATATACGGTAGATAAATCAGGCATGTTAACTAGGGAGGACATTGAAGTACACTGAGCTTCAAAGTCATTGAACCAGTTTGATATGACTCATACCCTGTGACGTATTAGCTCATTGTAGCCTCAGTGGCATGCACATGGTCAGCTAAAATGCTCAGGTAGGAAGTGGAATTAAAATTGGAGCAATCTAGCAAAAATATAAATTTTTTTTAGGCCGGATCACGATCCACTATGTTATCACGATCATGTTTCATGTTGGTTTTAAAGACTAATTTTCTACTGAACACAGTAAACAAGCTAATTTCTCTACTAATAACAGTATAGCTCCACAACAGAACATATGAGACCACTTCTTTCTAGTAGTACATTTTAAACAAACTTTACTTTTTATACGGAAGTATATTTAAAGTTTCACAGAGTAAATATCTGTTATCTGAAGATGGTACAACAGCATGAAAAACTTCAATACCACTCAACCCAAATAATGATAATTTTTTAATTCACCATCTTCTCCATGCTGTCAGTTACTTACTCTGTGCAATTTTTGGTTTGTGTGACGCCATGCCAGCGTTTTCAAGTAATACAGTGTGTTTAGGATGACAGTCTCTCTCTGGTAATGCATATAGTGGAGAATTTTTAGTCATCCACAAACCTAAAAATTGTCATATCAATCCAGCCCTACGTACATTGATTGGTTACCAGTAGGTTGTGCAAAGTTTGCCAAGAACTAGGGCTGTGTGATCTGACCAAAATTTCATATCCCGATATAGGTCATTTCATGTCCCAATAATCACAGATCACAGATACAGCACATTTACTGCAAATTCAGTGATTTTTTTTTTTTTTTTTTGTGCAAATTGTTAATTAAACATATAACAAAATATAAAATAATAACATGTATATGTTTAATAGAAATGCATCGATTGCGATTTTCTTGACTGAGTCCAGTTTCTGATTATATTTAACGTTATGACCGGATGATGCCGATTTTCTTTCTAAGAATCATAAATTATAACATACAGACACATTTTTGTTCAACTTTAATGGAAACTTCATTGATAAAGAAAGCTAGCAGGCGCAGCTTGCTTCTGGCTTTCTCTGCATTAACTTTAGCTTTAACCTCTTTTCCTTTGTTAGTTTTATTAAAGTCCACATAGTCAGCAGGGTGATGCCATTTTAAACGTAGTTATCTGAACATTTTGCAGTTGTTCCTCCACAGCTTACTTTCTCTATGCATGTATTTCAAACAGCATGCTCTGAAGAGCTTCCGTGCTAGACATGGCTGTGTTGTAAATGCATCCCTACTCCCTCATTAGTCTCCCTACCGACTGCGTTATCAATACAGAGAGAGTTTAGATGACTAAGTAGCACTCAAACGCAACTGAAATCTAACACTTCCTCAACATCTGTTAGCAGCGATCTCATTATCAACAAACCCATGAGTCGCTGTGTTTAGGCTACTAACATGAACTGAATTTTGAATTAAAGTTAGTAAAAGCACTGTGCTGTTGTGTGGCTGTTTGTGTTGCTGTAGTGCGCTGCATAAGTTGTATGTCAGCCACACAAAATCGGTTATATGAAACTGATCCAACCACCGGTAAGAAATGGCCGATTCTGGTCATTGGCTGATCGGTCGTTGCATCGTTGTCTAACACGTTGTCTAAAAGAGGCTAGTTGTGTTTGAGTCTGTCATGGGAACTGATATGCGGCATAAGTCTGACACGGATCAGAAGCTTTCATACCAAAACCATATCCATGAGACAGAAGGAACTAAAACAACTACTCTTTTAGGTACGAGCTCATCGTTATGTGCTTGCTGCTGTTCGAATTTACCCTGTTATGCATTGTGTTCACTGTCCAGTTTGTTTATGTCACCTTAACGATGCGTCACCCAAACAACAAAACGACTGCCATACAGAGTGTATGTTGCCACACTACGGAATAGACAATAGAGCGTAATATTAAATGATAGACGTTTTTCTATCTTCAGGCGATTATACATCATCATATTGCGCAGCCCTGCAAAGAACCATTCCTCTCCCCATTACACCACTTCTAGACTGGCCCATGAGTTCATGCTGTTAATACTGAATTCTTAGCTACCTCCATGCCGAAGCAGAAATTGAGATGGTTTTTCTAATCTTCTGTTATTCTGTTTCAGTGAACATTTAGTCCATCATATTCTCATGTTCCTGCTCTTGTCTGATTAGAATGGAACTATGATGTATCTTACAATTCAGTGTGCTGTGCATGCAGAGATTTTTTAGAAGTTTTAGAGGTTCAGAGGTTTTCTAATCACCACTGTTAACTGTTTCTAATAACTGTCCTGTCCACTGACCATTCACATCCAACGACTCTGCCCATAGGACCTCAGCTCACTGGAGCCAACCCCAGAATATATTTAGCCGTATTTTTTCTTAGTAGATTAGTCGTTAGTTGGTAATCTGTCATAGTCCACCAGACATGTTTTGGCTTGGTCAGAGTCCAGATTTGAACCTTACAGAGAATAATTTGTCTCACGTTAAACGCAAACTAAGTGGGGAAACATATTTCAAGTACAGTGGTACCTCAGTTAATTCGTTCCAGAAGGCTGGTCAAGAAACCAAAACGCAGAGTAACGAGCAAATTTTTCCCGTAAGGAATAATGTAAGTTGAAATGATCTGTTCCACACATCAGAAAATCCACACTATATAAGGCATTATATGCATTAATGGAGTTGTATTGTAAAGGTGCACCCTGATTTGCACAATAGATGCATTTCGATAAGTCCATCATAAGTTAAATGTTACATGAACTGAGGAGTTGCGTGTGATTGGATCATAGTCTCAGCCAAGGCTGAAGTTGCGAAGCTTTTTTTTCGCATTTTCTGGTCCACCTTAAATGACTGCAGTTACATTATGGTACCTGTAGATTGAGATTCTGCCTCATGATAAGTAATCATAACTAAGTTAATGTTTAAAACACTTGCATTAACCTACAGATGGCCAAAATCATAAGACAAAGCTTATTTTATAATAAAGTGTTGAAAAATCTCATGTAATTTAGTGAGTAGTGGATTGGAAGTGCAGAACACTTACACTCTTGGTTAACTTATGGAGCATTCCTGTTTTGCTTTCAGTTTCCTTTCATTTAGCTCTCATAAACTAAGCTTTTTATGACCCATGGAATTTTATTAGCACTAATAATATGGTACTGTAGATGTAAAAATAAAGAAGAACACGATAAACATGGTGCAGATCTTCTCTGAGAGAGAGCTAGTGTGAAACTGAATCACTGTGTACCGACTTGAGTTTCGAGTAAAACGAGTCACTTCTCTCATCAAGTGCAAAGACATTGAGTTTGCAGTTCCCCTCAGGGGAGTGTAGTCCATGCTTGCAGTTACTTGTGTATTATAGCATTATATTGTACTTTAGAATGGTGTTATAATGGTCAACAGCTCCAGTCCCACCATACCCAGGCCACACCAGAGGACAGTAACCTTCACCCTCCTCCAGTTGGCTGGGGTCGAAGTGCCGGCAACGACTTTCCTGCTTAGACTCAGGATTCTACAGTGACCCTGTGTATCGGACTACTTAATGCCAATGTGCATATTTTACATTTTATTTGAACTGTGACTCCATGACTTTAGTTTCATTCTTAGATTTATCATCTACGCCGCCCAAGGAGGTTGGGTCTCTTTTTGAGTCTTGGTCCTCCCAAGGTTTCTTCCTCATAACACTTAGGGAGTTTTTCCTTGCCACTGTCGCCTAGGCTTGCTCAATTTGGGATTGGGACGTAGATATTAGGAGATGATCTAAAATTGTAAAGTTGCTTTGAGACGATGCTCCATTGTAAAAAGCGCCATATAAAGAAATCTGACTTAACTTGACTTATAAACCTACATAGTCCTCATGAACATGACATTTGAGATTCAGCCACGAAGAATGATGTATTTTGTTCTGTTCTGTTATATTGATTGTCTAGCAAAGTTTTAACTAATCGTTCTTTCTGATTACTTACTGATCAGACTGAAAATAGTGTCTTGTTTTATTAAATAAAGCTTTATGATAAAAAAAAATGACGAAGATGAAGAGGAGGAGGAAGAGGAGGGAAGCGTGTGAGGAGACGGAGAAATCAGGAGGGGCCAGAATATAGCACTGAGGGTAGCAACCCTAAATGTAGGGACGATGACAGGGAAAGGTAGAGAGCTGGCTGATATGATGCAGAGGAAAAAGGTCGATGTTTTGTGTGTGCAGGAGACAAAGTGGAAGGGTAGCAAGGCTCGATGCATTGGTGCAGGGTTTAAACTGTTCTACCATGGTGTGGATAGGAAGAGAAATGGAGTTGGGTGTGGTCCTGAAGGAGGACTATGTAAAGAATGTCGTTGAGGTGAAAAGGGTGTCAGATAGGATAATATGTCTGAAGCTGGAAATTGAGGGTGTAATGTGAATGTTGTTAGTGGCTATGCACCACATGTTGGCTGTGAATTAGAGGAGAAAGAGAAATTCTGGGAGGAGTTAGATGAAGTGGTTGAGAGCATTCCCAGGGAGGAGAGACTGGTGATTGGTGCAGATTTCAATGGTCATGTTGGTGGAAGGTAATAAAGGAGATGAGGAAAGTGATGGGCAGATTTGGTGTTAAGGATAGGAACCTAGAAGGACAGATGGTGGTGGATTTTGCAAAGAGGATGGAAATGGCTGTGGTTAACACATATTTCCAAAAGAAGGAGGAGCATAGGGTGACTTTATAAGAGTGGATGCAGGAGCACACAGGTAGACTACATCCTATGTAGAAGAGGTTTGCTTAAAAGAGATTGGTGATTGTAAGGTAGTGGCAGGGGAGAGTGTAGCTAGGCAGCATCGGATGGTGGTGTGCAGGATGGCTCTGGTGGTTAGGAAGAGGAAGAGGAGAAAGGCAGAGCAGAGGACCAAATGGTGGAAGTTGAGAAAGGAAGAATGTTTGTAAGGACTTCAGACAGGAGCTGAGAGAGGCTTTTGGTGATAGGGAAAGAGCTCCCAGATGACTGGGTAGTAGCAGCAGGCAGTAATTAGACAGACAGGTAGAAAGGTACTGGGTGTGTCTTCTGGACAGGCAAAGGATGAAAAGGAAACCTGGTGGTGGAACGAGGAAGTGCAGGAGGTTATTCAGGGAAAGAGGTCAGCAAAGAAGAAATGGGACAGGGACAGGACTAATGAGAGTAGGCAAGAGTACAAGGAGATGCGGCAAAGGGCAAAGAGGGAGTAGCAAAGGCCAAAGCAGAAGGCCTACGATGAGTTATATGAAAGGTTAGACAGTAGGGAAGGAGAGAAGGAGTTGTATCTGCTGGCGAGACAGAGAGATAGAGCTGGAAAGGATGTGCAGCATGTCAGGTGATCAAGGATTGAAATGGAAATGTACTGACAGGTGAGGAGAGGGTGAGGGAAAGATGGAAGGAGAATTTTGAGGAGTTTGATGAATGTAGAAAATGAAAGTGGGGAAAGAAGGCTGGATTGGTTTGTAGAAATTGTGGAACAGGATGTAGCAAAGATTAGCGAGAAGAAGTGAGGAAAGCTTTGAAAAGGATGAAGAACGGAAAGGCAGTGGGACCTGATGACATACCGATTGAGGTATGGAAAGTCTAGGAGAGCTGGGAGTGGTGTTTCTGACTAGATTATTCAATGGAATTCTGGTGAATGAAGTATGCCGGAGGAATGGAGGAAAAGTTTACTTGTACGGATTTTTAAGCGAAGGGTGATGTACAGAGTTGTGGCTCTTACAGGGGCATAAAGTTTGATGAGCCACACAATGAAGATTTGGGAGAGAGTTGTGGAAGCTAGGCCAGAGACAGGAGGTGACAGTGTGTGAACAACAGTAATGGTTCATGCCAAGGAAGAGCACCATGGATGCGATTTTTGCTTTGACACTGCTGATGGAGAGTATAGAGATGGTCAGAAAGAGCTACACTGTGTCTTTGTGGAATTGGAGAAAGCTTATGACAGGGTGCCAAGGGAGGAACTGTGGTGGTGTAATGAGGGAAGTCTCGAGTGGCTGAAAAGTACGTTTTAGATTAGTGCAGGACATGTATGAGAACAGCGTGACAGCGGTGAGATGTGCTGTAGGAGTGACAGATAGCTTCAAGGTAGAGGTGGACTGCATCAAGGATCGCCCTGAGTCCCTTCTTATTTGCTCTGGTGATGGACAGGACTAACAGATGAGGTCAGACAGGAATCGCCGTGGACTATGATGTTTTGGAGATGACATTGTGATCTGTAGTGAGAACAGGGAACAGGTAGAAAGAGAACTTGGAGAGGTGGAGGTATAATCTGGAAAGGAGAGGAATGAAAGTCAACTGTAGTAAGACAGAATACATGTGTGTAAATGAAAGGGAGGCAGGTGGAACAGTCAGGCTACAGGGATCAGTGGTTCACAAAGGTCCAGAGTTCAGGTACTTGGGATCAACTGTCCCAAGGAAATGGGGGAGTGTGGAAAGGAGGTAAAGACAAAGAGACAGGAAGCAGAGCTGGAGGTGGCAGAACTTAAGATGTTGAGGTTCTCTTTAGGAGTGTCTAGGGTGGACAGGATTAGGAATGAGATCATCAGAGGGACAGCACAGATTGGAAAATTGGGAGACAAAATTCGAGAGGGAAGACTGAGATGGTTTGGACATGTGCAGAGGAGGGATAGTGGATATATTGGTAGGAGGATGTTGGAATTGGAGCTGCCAGGCAAGAGACGGAGAGGAAGACCAAAGAGGAGTTATTTGGTTGTGGTAAATGAAGATATGCAGGGAGTTGGGGTGAGAGTAGAGGATGTGGAGGACAGGCTGAGGTGGAAACGTTTAACTCGCTGTTGTGACCCCTGATAAAGGGTGAAACCGAAAGAAGAAGATTAAGAAAAATGACATGACATTTTCATTTTATTCAAGCCGTGGTTTTTTTGGTGTGTCAACAGAATGTCACATAATCCTACCTTAATAAGCACATTTGTTGGTTTCACTGGTTTTAATGTACACTTGTATTTGTTTGTCTTTCTGTCTGTCAGGAATTACTGAAGTGTGACTTGATGCTGTGATATCCAGGGAACCTCAGTACTTGCCTCATCCAGACTTCGACTGTAACGCAGATCATCAGACCCAATGGAGGAAGTTGAAACTGAGCTGACTTTGTCAGAAGCAGATGTTCTTGGTGCAGACTTTATCACAGTGGAACTAGATACCCAGCCTATCGAGTATGTGGTCAAGTGGGCTGAGGTCGGCTCTAAATTTACTCTATCCTGTGTAAAAAAGGAGCCCGAAGATGCCGCTTGCTTCGTAACTGACCAGCTGGTTAAAACAGAGGCTGACGATAAGTTCTTTGTCCCGTACGAAGCTGTGTACACAGAATGTGAGGACACAGATCCGACCCTGCTCACCGCTCAGGAGGAGGAAGTTGTAAGTGAATCGGATCTAGAGCAGCACATGGAGCTCGAGAACAGCCCGTTGGTTGAGAAGGAAGAGGACGACGATGACGACGACGATGACGATGATGATGACGATGACTCGGATGTCGATTACGAGATAGGTGGCTCTCAGACAAGAATGGTCTACAACTGCCACCTCTGTAGCAAGAGCTACAGCCACTCATCCAGTCTTGCACATCATCTGCACATGCACTCTGCCGGTGACCGACTGGCTTCTACCTCCTCCCCTTCTAAAGTCAGCGGCAAGTTAGAAGATGGCAAAAAACTCCTGCAGTGCAATTTATGTGGCGTAAGGTGCAATGGCAAGCGGCTCCTGGCAATCCACAAGAAGTGCCACAAAATCAAGAGACTGCACACGTGCAATACATGTGGCAAGTCTTTCAACCACAGCTCAAGTCTGTCGCGCCATCGGCTGATCCATAAACGAGGCTTGGACAAAAAAGTCAAGCCACTGTACCCGACGCCCACGCCGGTGCCTATCATGACCCATCAGACCCACCCATCTGGCCGTGGCTTAAAGAAGAAGAAGAGGTCGCAGCAATCGGAAGGCAAGTTTGCAACCAGTGAGAAGCAGTACCAGTGTAGCCAGTGCGACCTAGTGTTCAGCACATCCACCAACCTGTCCAAGCACCAGGTGTCTCACGTGCGGCAGCTGCTAAACTCCTACGCTCAGGGCAGAGACACTCTGGACAAGTCGTCGGACCTGAAGATCCGCCTGAAGCTTTGCTCACGCGATAAACCCAACTACTACACGCTTTGTAAGAAGAACAAGCGTGGCAAACACGGCAAAAAGAGGCTGTTACTGGCCAACGATGAAGAGCCCTACCCCGGCTTTGACCCAAGCCTCGCCAATCACGAGCAAATGCATGATGGCGACAGGATCTACACCTGCAACGTGTGCAAGAAGTCCTTTGTGCGCTTGTCCAACCTGAAGCAGCACCAGCAGACGCACGCCTCAGGCAAGCTCTACGAGTGTCCGCACTGTGGGAAGACCTTCGTTCACTCTTCCAGCTTCTCACGCCACAAGAAAGTCCACTTGGGGCTAAAGCAGATGCCCAAACAAAGTAAACACATCGAGTTGATTGACGAGAGCGCACCTCTGGAGTTTGAGTACGAGTGAGAGACTCCCTTGTTTCAGAACTGTAGCACAGCTAATGGGAAATGTCCCCCATCCCCCCCCCCCTACTTTTCTTTTTTCCCTTTTCAACCCTTTCTTATTTTGTAAAGGACAGATTTGGCATTGCTCTCATTGTGAAGTGGGTGTGATGTCTCTGGCTGTGTGGTTGTCAGCAATAGGCTTCAGTATAATATTTTGTTTTCATTCTGATTTCTTCCCCCCCCCCCTTTTTTTTGGTATCGGTGTTGTTAGTGGATTTACCGGCCATCGTTGGCATTGTAAAGTGTAAAAGATTTGTACATTTTTGTTGACATTCCCTTTTTTGGTCATGCTTAGGGACATTAATTTAATGGCAGGGTAATTCTTTTTGCCAGTTGTGAATTGTTATTTATGTCTACCTTTTATTTCTAGTTTCTCATAACAAAAAGGATTACATTAGCAATGCAGGTGTTAAACACTTTGTGCTTGCACTAGAACACCTGAAAAGATGAAGAAGTACTTGATAGCAAAATGGGGGTAGGT
Source organism: Ancistrus triradiatus (assembly GCA_025084515.1). NCBI lineage: Eukaryota > Metazoa > Chordata > Actinopteri > Siluriformes > Loricariidae > Ancistrus > Ancistrus triradiatus. The sequence goes on along the minus strand of JAJAGP010000448.1, from coordinate 232,049 downwards.
AAAATAGTACATGATCATTTAAATCTGGCTCTTAGCGGCTCTGACCCTGTAAAGACGGTAATCTGTTGTGAAAACATGGTTTAATAGTTAATGTTTTCTATAGCAAGAGAATATTCAGCTTGTTCCTCCCAACTCTTATACCATGCACTTAAACCAACAAATATAACTCTATAAACTCCCTGTATTACCCACTTGTATTGGCAACGGGTTTTATTAGGGGTGTGTGTGTGTGTGTGGTATGTATGTATGTATGTATGTATGTATGTTATGTGTGATATATAATATGATATATATATATATATATCTATATATATATTATATATATATATATATATATATATATATATATATACACACACACAGTAGTGCATATTTGTTGGTTCAAGTTTCAATGTTGGTTGACTTAATATTTGCAGAATTGGTTGTGTGTTCTATATCTGACCTATAACGTTCTTGGAAAGGTATTTTTCTTCATTCCATTCACTCCATGTTTGGATTCTAACTTCATTTAATTTGTTCTGCACAGTTCTCAGTTCTCTAGGACTGTTCTTCCTTTCATGTGATAATTAAAGAGAAAAGGTTCTGAAAGGTTACTTGTCGGGTTTGTCCAAATCTGAAATCCAAATGGTTTATGCGCAAGTGCAAATAGCGTAGCCAACAACCTGAATGCATTTAGAAATGGTGACTTCATACCAATTAGTGTGTGTGTGTGTGCATGATAAATATATTGAGTATATACTTCTCAAAATACCTACTTTTTAAATATCTGTATATGTGTAAAAATGAAAAATTGTCGTTAAAAAAACTAACTTGTGTGAATGATTTGTTTGACATAACTATAACTTAAGGACTAATCAGGAGATTTCATTCTTCAACAAGCATTGCACTATTAGAACAAAAAGGCACTAAGGACATAGGAATTCGGAATTACACAGGAACAAAAATTGGGCCTCGCTGGATTGGAAGTTTGCAATGTCATGCCTTTTCACTTACCCAGTACACCATACAGCTGTTCCAAATTGTATTTATAAAGCAGAAATATATTTCGTGTTCAAAGTTATATTTGCATAGTCCTCTGTGACTGAGCATCACCAAAGCTTTTTGGGAAAGCGTTGTACACATGCACTCGGTCAGTTCTGTGGTCAGTTCACATTAATGTGACCTTCTGCTTAACCGTTTCATCTTCAAACTAAGGCTGAATAGCAACTACTTGCCTTTAAAGCCACTGACTGTTTGAATCTATCTGAAGATTAGTTATCAGATGTCAAGCACAGACTACACTGAGCATATACTCAGATTGGTGCTTGCTGTAGAAAAAGAGAGTGGGGAAAAAAGAAAATGCTTGATACTGGTTTTTGTGTGTTTTTTAATAGTTCCTCTGTTCCCTTAGCAAATTATTTTGCGATTTGTTGATGTTTTTTTTTTTTTTTCTGTCTCCATCCTTCTCCTGCAGCAAACGGGTTGTTTTCAGCACTCTGCCTATTCTGGGTCATGTCCATATCATTACCTTCTGTTTTTAACCGCTGTCGTTATCTCATCTTTCGAAGCAGCGGACCTACATCTAATATAAAGGTGTATGTTTTTGTGTTGTTTGCCATTAGAATAAAATTTATGATTTTGTCTTGCATTTTTGTAATAAACCATTGATTCAAGCAGTGTGTCTAAATTCCATAGGTCTCACTGTAAATGTGTTAATGTTCACAGTCATATCAAAATATTATGGTCACCCCTTGTTTCTACACTACTTTGCAGTTCTGTAATTACAGACTGGTGCATCCTTTGCTTTGCATACTTTGTTCGCCTCATCTCACCCTGTTCTTCAGTTATCAGGACCACCACAGATCAGGCACTATTTGGGTGGTGGATCATTGTGACACTGATGTGGTGTGTTGTGCTGGTATGAGTGGATCAGACACATCAGTGCTGCTGTTTTTGAACACCTGTGTCAATGCTGGACTGAAAATATTCCACCACCCAGAAATATCCAACCACCAGCATTCTGTGAGCACTGATGAAAGACATCCGTCTCTGACTTCACATCTACAAGGTGCAGCAACCAGGTGGGAGTGTCTGAGTGCACAGTGAGTGATCCATTCATACCAGCACCACATCACTGTCACTGCAGTGCTGAAAATGATCCATTGCTCAAATAGTACCTGATGTGTTGTGGTCCTGTGGGGGTTGTGACCATTAGAGAACAGGATGAAAGGGGGCTAACAATGTACAGAAACAGATGGACTACATGCTGTAATTACAGAACTACAAAGTGCTTCTATATGGGGAACAGAGCTTGGAAACAAAGGCTGATATGACTGTGTAGTGTGGGAACAAGCAATTATATAAGTTTTATCACGTATAATGGGAACAGGAAAAGCTGTAATTGTTACTGATATTCCACAGAATTACTTGCGATGCCAATCTGCATTTGATGAAATGAAAAACATCAGACATCATCACTTTAATATTTACGAAACAAGTGATTTTTTTTTATATTATTATTAACCCATTGTTGAAATATCAATCAATATTCCATGTACTTTTTGTTCCAGTAGTTGTGAACGGATTGTTTGCACAATTTTATGCAGTCCACTGACATTTCTAAATTTTTCTATGGGCTGTTGGAATATTCAAATTTTTGGTGTTGTCAGTGTCCTATGTATATAGTTTCATGCTTGTCAATTATATTATTTACACAGTACTAACTCCCGAGCCTGAATATCACAAGGGAGTCAGTGAATGCTTAAACTGAAAACATTAAAATCATCTGGACTGTAACAATGTTTAGGTAGGTGTTATGCGTCATATTAACATCGATATGAATGCCTAGACCAAGGGTTTCCTAGCAGAACATTACCCAGAACATAACATTCCCTCCACCAGATTTTCTCCTTCAGTGTCTTGTTCCTGGTGTCAACATCCAGGATGCCACGGTAACACAAACCCAGCCATCCATGAAACTTGTTGGACCTAATGATCACCTTGTATTGCTCTAAAGTCTTGTTCGAAACCTTTTCTGTGACTTTTACTTTCATACATACATGAACCTTGGGCACCTTGTTGGCAGTTCATGGTTCTCCCTCACTGGATTACTGCTGTTGTCTGGCCATAACTGTTTGTCCATTGTTAAAGTCTCTCAGGTATTTACTCCTGAACATTTCTCCCATATCCAACACATGACTACGAGAAACAATTGTTCACTTACCATCAATATATGCCAGAGCTCAGTGTATTTTGTTGTAAAGAGATAATCAACGTGGTTTTATTGTTTTGGCGGATCAGTGTATATTATACAGACAGCACTTCCAGTGACACGACTGAGCTAGATCTATATATGTGCTTAATGATGAAGGTAAGACTGGTAGCTTTGGTTGTTGCAATTTCTGCTGGACAATTGTGATGAGACTTGGATGAAAAGACATGGAGTCCGAGGTCAGGATTGAACCGGTGAAGCTGGAGGTATGAGGCGACTGGGCTAACCGCTGTGCTGCCATGATGATTGTCTGAAGAGCATCTAGGAAATGCATAGTCAGTGTGAATCTTATAATGGGTTTCACAGTAAATCTCACACGAGCATGATAACAAAAGGAAAAGAAAAAAAATTTGAGTACTTCAAGTTCAATGTGGAACTGAGAAAAAAGCAAACAAAAACAGTGACAGAGAGAAACAACCGAAAACAACAGCCAAATCACATGACGATTTAAAAAAGAAGGAAGCATGGGAGGTGTTATGAGCTTGTTTTATTTTTAATTTGTTTTTATTTAACAACTACATCAGCTCAGTTGCTCTTTTTCCCGACAGGAGAAAGGTTCCTCGATACTAGTCACCCCACCACACTGGGGATCCCCACTCCATTTTTAGAGCACCCAGTTTAACCTAATGCATGTCCTTTGGAATTGGGGACGAAAACAGAACACTCGGACAAAAGCACATGCTAAACATAAATGAAGTCCCAAAGGTGGCTCGCCAGTATCTCTGGGGAGGGTGTGTTGTGGCCACCTGGGGGGCTTGGTGCTGTCTGTTCTGAATGTCACTGATTTCATTGCATTTTTAACTATGAACCGATCCTCCATAACCAACCTATTCAATTAACATTTTCGGCATTTCTTAGCTGGCTAATTCTGCTAAACATTCAGCCTTATAAATATAGCAATGCTGGAATAGAAAACCTGGATGGAGTGCAGTTAAATAAACACGCATTTATAAATAAATAAAGCCCAAAATTGTCACTATATCCGCGTGTTTTTTTCGTTATGCTTACTGCACATAGTACTTTGACTTTTCATTTGCCTTTGACTATTTCATTCATTTTCATTGCAGACAGCATGAACCGTGAGATAGTGTGTTTTGTCCTGGTCACCTATTTAATTTGTTTATTAAACAGCCATTCATGCTTTCAGGCCTGCAACACGTTCCAAAAAAAATTAAAGCATTTATACTTGTAATGTTTGCCATTACTTCCATAACACTTAAAGACTTTTGGCCAGAGAATACCAAGCATTGGTGGTTCAGGTGTTGTTTTGTCCCATTCTTCCTCAAACACATCTTAAGTAAGATGTCAACACGTGGGGGGCGGGGTCGCCGTTGCCTCAAATTTCCGCCACACTTCTCTCTTGGGGACAGGTCAGAACTGCGGCAGTCCACGCAGAGTCTTTGCTTTGTGTAAGTGTTGCAGCCATTGGGTTTGTGCATTGTCTTGTTGAAAACGCGTGGACTCCCTGAAAAGATGTCGTCTTGAAGGCATCATAGGTTACTCTAAGATCTCAATGTACTTTTTTCTGCATTAATGCTGCCATCACAGCAGTGTATACGACCTTTGCCAAGGGCACTGACCCAACCCCATACCATGACAGAGCCTGGCTTTTGGACTTATATTAATATTATTAATATTGATACATGTTTCCACTGTGTAATGGTCCATCCTAGATGCCTCCAAGCCCAGAGGAGTTGATGCCACTTCTGGACATGCTTAAGATAAAGCTTCTTTTTTTGCAGATTAATGTTTTAAATGCCATTTTAAAATGTAATTCCATATTGTAGTGCTTAACAAAGGTTTACCAAAGTAACTAGAGAGGTGCATTTCCTGAAGAAAATACGAGTGTGATTGCCACTTGCAATGGTCAACCCTGAACCTACCCAAGGGGCCCCATGGGGATTACATGTCACCTCAGATTGCACCCGAGGCCAAGCCTGCCAAATTTCATTGCCGTAGAGCGAAAACTGACTGAGTTACAGTCATTGGCACGCCAGGAGTCCCAGTGCCCAGCCGGGGTCCAGAGGGGTCCCATGGGCATCACATGTCACCTCAGATTGCACCCGGGACCAAGCCTGCCAGATTTCGTGGCCGTAGGTCGAAAAACTAACTGAGTTATGGTCATTGGCCCGCCAGGGGCCCCAGTGCCCAGTCAAGGTCCACAGGGGCCCCATGGGCATCACATGTCACCTCAGATTGCACCCGGGACCAAGCCTGCCGAATTTCGTGGCAATAGGTCGAAAACTGACTGAGTTATGATCATTGGCCCGCCAGGGACCCGAGTGCCCAGCCGGGGTCCACAGGGGCCCCATGGGCATCACATGTCACCTCAGATTGTACCAGAAGACCAAGCCTGCGAAATTTCGTGGCCATAGGTCAATAACTGACTGAGTTACAGTCATTGGCACACCAGGGGCCCCAGTACCCAGCCGGGGTCCAGAGGGGCCCCATGAACATCACATGTCACCTCAGATTGCACCCGGGATCAAGCCTGTTGAATTTTGTAGCACTACGTCAAAAACTGACTAAGTTATGATTCGTTAACTTTTGGCCCATTCATTTCCTATGGGAAAGTTTGGGACTTTGTGGGGCCCCCACACCATTCCCGACCCGACCGGACGCAATGGTGCTGGAACGGGGTCGATATCTCGAAAACTGCGGCAGTTGAAAACCTGACAAAAACGTGGAATAATAATAATAATAATAATAAAAATAAGACTTTTGGATAACAATAGTGAGATTGCCCATGTAGTTGTATCAGTTATTGTTGAATGGAGGTTCTTGATGCAGTACCGTCTGAGGGATCAAAGATCACGGGTGTTCTGCTTAAGCTTGCAACCTTGGCCTTTACACACTGAAATTCCTCCAGATTCCTTGAGTCGTTTAATGATGAAGCACAGTGGTGCTTGAAAGTTTGTGAACCCTTTAAAATTTTCTATATTTCTGCATAAATATGACCTAAAACATCAGATTTTCACACAAGTCTTAAGAGTAGATAAAGAGAACCCAGTTAAACAAATGAGACAAAAATATTACACTTGGTCATTTACAGTGGGGCAAAAATGTATTTAGATTGTGCAAGTTCTCCTACTTAGAAAGATGAGAGAGGTCTGTAATTATCATAGGTACACTTCAACTATGAGAGACAAAATGAGAAAAAAAAATCCAGGAAATCACACTAGAATTTTTAAAGAATTTAATTGTAAATTATGGTGAAAAATAAGTATTTGGTCAATAAACTGGCAATGACGGAGGTCAAATGTTTGTTGTAAGTCTTCACCAGGTTTGCACACACTGTAGCTGGTCTTTTGGCCCATTCCTCCATGCAGATCTCCTCTAGAGCAGTGATGTTTTGGGGCAACACGGACTTTCAACTCCCTCCACAAATTTTCTATGGGGTTGAGGTCTGGAGACTGGCTAGGCCACTCCAGGACCTTGAAATGCTTTTACAGAGCCACTCCCTTCGTTGCTTGAAGCGGTGTGTTTGGGATCATTGTCATGCTGAAGACCCGCCCATTCCATCTTCACTGATGGAAGGAGGTTTTTTGCTTAAAATCTCACGATCCATGGCCGTTCATGCTGTCCCTTAACAATAACACGATCAGTCGTCCTGTCCCCCTTTGCAGAAAAACCCCAAAGCATGAATGTTTTTCACCCCAATGCTTCAACAGAAGGGTATGGTGCAACTCAGATTCTTCTTCCTTTCTTCTTCCTCCAACACGGCAAAGTTGAGTTTTTAACCAAAAAGTTGTGTGTTACTGATGGTAGCCCCTTGTTACTTCCTTTGGTCCACATTGATTTTATTCACACCAACCTGCTTGCCTATTGTAAATTTCACTCTTCCCAGCCTGGTGCATGTCTAACAATTTTCTTCCTGGTGTCCCCCTTCGACACCTTTCTTGGTCTTGGCCATGGTTGGTTTTGGAGTCTGACTGTTTTGAGACGTGGACAGGTGTCTTTTAATACAGATAACGAGGTCAACAAGTGCCTTAATACAAGGTAATGAGTGGAAGAGACAGAAAGCTTTTCTTAAAGAAGAAGTTGCCGGTCTGTTAGAGCCATAAATCCAGCTTGTTTGTCAAGTCAAGTCAAGTCAGATTATTTTATATAAGCGCTTTTTAACAAGGAGCATTGTCCTCAAAGCAACTTTTACGGTTTAGATTATCTCCTAATAACTACTCCAATACAGGTAATGAGTGGAGGACAGAAGAGCTTCTTAAAGAAGAAGTTGCAGGTCTGTGAGAGCCAGAAATCTAGCTTGTTTGTGAATGACCAAATACTTATTTTCCACCATGATTTACAATTAAATCCATAAAAATCCTACAATGTGATTTTCTGGATTTTTTTTCTCATTTTGTCTCTCATAGTTGAAGTGTACCTATGATGAAAATTACAGACCTCTCTCATTTTGTAACTTGGAGAACTTGCACAATCAGTGACTGACTAAATACTTTTTTGCCCCACTGTATTTCTTTCTCTTTGTCAGGTCGCGGTGTGTTTGCCCTGGCTTCCTGGACACTTTGTGGTGGAATATAGAGGGGAAATGATAGACCGTCTTAAATCAGAGAGCAGACGGAAAGCCTTTCAAAACACTGGCCTTTTGTTTAAACCTTTTTTCGCAAAATAAACAGTGGTGGTAAGTTTGTGTTAGATTATCATGTATGTTGGAGAATAAATTAGTATAAATTAGTAGTTCTTTGTCTATATGAAAATGTTAGGATTTATTTCACATCAGACTGTGTACAGTTCGAGTTACTGCGTAAGTGATTATTGGGGTTCTGCTAACTACGTGCTAGCAATAATCTAGTTGAAGCTTTTTTATGTTTTGCTTATTTTTAAGCGTTGATGCAACAAGAGAGGATAACAGCCTTGGTCGGCTAGTGAATGATGAGCATAAGGTCCCAAACTCTAAAATGAAGAGGATAATTGTCCAGGGGAAACCGCATCTCTGGCTTTTTGCAGTGAGAGACATTGTGCCCGGACTGGCCTTGGAGGAAAAAGGTTTGTAAGAGGAGCTTCACAATTAACATTATTAGTTACTACTTATAGGCTACAGGTACTTTTCCAGTAACTAGTATTAGTAGAAAGAGAAGTAAGACACAAACTGTAATGCTCATACGCAGTACACCAGTTTAACTATGCAGTAAATTTCTTCTGAGTTTGGGATTGGTCGTTAAGGCTCTGATGTGGTTTTCTGATCTTTATTTCTGAAGACGTTATGGCTTAGATAAATTTGGATATGGTTCATATAATGTGGGGGGGTTACTGAAATTTTAATATGTATTTTTAAACCACCTTAGTATGCATATGTGGAATCTGCTGACATGATGGACGTGACTGATCCATGTCCCTCAGCTTCAGGACCTGTATCCAACATTGTTGTTTCCTCTTCCACCTTAAAGGTATTTTAAATTTGATTTCTTATTCATTTAGTGATCGGAAAACCTTTGCCTTTTTAACTGAACGTGAAATGTCTCTTTGCTTCCTGTGGGTTTGATGAATATTTACAGTAATACCTTGTCAATTCATGAGCTACACCAGAGAGTACATAGCGTACATGACGTACAACATCAAAGTGTACAGATGGAAGCATTCGAACTAAGACACAGTCTTCAATTCTGAACTACAGTTCATTTAATAATCTTATCTACCTACAGCTTAAGTTACTTCATGACTAATGTCATTCAGGGTCTAATATGTATTTTTGATTCTTTTTTTTAATGACATTTTATGCTTGTAAGATTTAATATGATATTTTTATTTCTTAGGTCCCAGTAAGAGAACAGTCTGGAGCAATAAAGAAATTCATGCTGTGGAGATGTATCTCGTGAAAATGATAACAATCTGGAAAGTTCCAGGTAAAGCTGACTGTGTTAGCTGTATCAAAGCTGAACCACTGGTACTCAAAAACAGTGACTGGTTTGCCAGTGAAGTACTGTGTAAAGAACTGCATCACAACACTACAGAGGCAGGCTGGGGACTTGGTCGAACATCCATGAATGAGCTAATGTCTGGTAATTTCTTATTGCTTATATTCTGACTTCCCTACCTACGTGGAAGGTGTTCAAAGTTAGTTTGGATCTTTCAGCTGCATGTCCAGTTTTCTGTGTATAATGTCTACAAATTATTGTATAAAGTGTTATGTACACTGTTAATAAATTAGTTCTCAAACTATCTACATTGGTCAGTAATTTTGCCTTTTTTAACAAGATTAAAAGCATTTTTTCATCAACACGAAACTGGTCCTCACGAGGAATGAAAACAGGTAAAGTGTTTAACAATGGTCCCCAGATATACTGAATTCCTGTAAGTCCCCACAAGTGACCTCCAGGTCAGGTCAGAATCAGTTATTTTGAGATATCTAAAATTTGAAGTGATATTATGCTTAACAATACTTTTTTGACAAAGCTTTTTTCAAGGCTGTAGGAAAGGTGAGACCAGGTGGGTGTCTCAACGCACAAAACCAAGTGTGTGTGTGTGTGTGTGTGTGTTTATATGCATTTTCCATACTGTCCCAAACGTTTCGCATTTGGGTTGTATAATTATTTCTCGATCTCTTTGTTACTATACAACCAGAAAATATAGAAAAGTTATAAAGCTTATAGAGATTACCTGGTTTGATAAGGAAAGAGGAATTTGGCCTAAAGTATGAATTGTAGGATTCAGTTATCTTAAATATATCAGTTTTGCGGAATGGAGCCTTGTCATGGACCAATATAAAAATTGTCCACCATAAATTTTCAATCTGATTGAGATCTAGGCTGTTTGCTGTTTTGCCATGTCATTGAGTTGGTATGCCTTTCCTAAAGAAAAGCTTTAACACTTTTTGCACTATGGCCAGATGCATTATCATGCTAAAAAATACTTAATCACCAAAAATATTCTATTGATGGCAGTGGTGTGCAGTCATATAGGACGCATATCTGACTGAGAGTGATACTAATCAATCAAAACTGCTCATTGGAATGGCTTCTGGGTCTTGCTCCTGTCTATGTGCCTGCTTTTTGAAGGTTTTGTAGTGTGAGTTTATCAGTGGCGTGCAGTGCATTTACCACACAAACTTAGGCTTGTTCTAAATCATTGTATGGAAAAAAAACAGCTCAACAGTCAACAAATGTAATTGACAACAGTAGCATGTAAGAAAGACCACAACATTGTTTTCTATTTTTCACAGCTTAATTTTCTGTGTAACGCGTTCAAAAATAATCCACAAATACTACAAGTTCAACCATTCAGCAAAGTAGCAACTGTTTACTGATTTCTTATGTATAATTTGGTCCGAAACAAATGGTGTTTATTTTTTCCAAAAAAGATCTGAAATACTGATTCCTCTGACCACAGTACAGTGTGAGGGTGCATTCCAGAGGACATCTTTTCCAGGGACATCCATTCATTTTCCAACATGAGAATGCAAAACAAGTCAAATCAGAAAAAGTTAGGACTGAAACTTTTATATCAATTCCAGTCTTTTTTAAGGAACAATGTTTTTAAACATTTCAATAAATATCAGCTTTGTACAAAGTATTAAAGTATTTTCTAGCACAGCAGCGGAGGATGGACTATCCCAAATAAGCAAAACATAAACGGACTAGTGAGGTTGCTGTTTACTTAATGTCTTGGCTGCCCTGGCATACTGTGTATATAAGAAATGAGTGATCCTACTTTGTTGAACGGTAAGATTTGTGAATTACTTTCTAATGCATTTAACACAGAAAATTATGCTATGAAAAATAGGAAAACATTGTTGTGCTCTTTCATACATATATGTATTTTGAAATCCATACAATAAAGTCAGGTTTAGCAGCAGGGATACCCACTGTGTACCGTATTTTCCGGACCATAAATCCTTAATCCATAAATCCATAAATCCTTATAAAGGATTATAAGACGCAATAACAACGATCGGCTGCTAACGGGTATATTTTCATACATAAAGCGCACCGGGTTATAAGGGACGCATGAAATGAACCAAACTCTTAAGTTCCTCGGAAGCTCAGTTTGTCTTTACCTGGCGCAGGGCGTCGATAAATAGAAAAGTAATTCCCCACTTTCCGTATCCATTGATTCGTTAATGTTGAATTCTCCCGCAGCTGCTCTATTTCCATGTTGTACTGCGTGACTGATAGCGTTGTGTTTGAAATCCGCTTCGAAAATAAATGAATGAATGCACGTACCCTAATGCTGAAGCACATACCGTATTACCCCGCTATGCTGCGCACTACGTTTGCCTTAAGCTTCGTAATTTACCAAAGACCGTGCTAAAACATTTTGACAGATTTATGAGCGCCGTGTACCATCTACAATCGGTGGTAGGTCAGAAAGCTCAACCAGAATTAATTCATACATTAGACGCACCGCATTTAAAGGCGCACTGTCGATTTTTGAGAAAATTAAAGCATTTTAAGTGCGCCTTATGGTCCGAAAAATACGGTACACGACATGCCACTGATTGATGGAATGAAAATAGTGTCCACAATATCAGTGTACACTTGTGCATGACTGTTGAGGTAATGGTTGTCTTCTGCATTAGTCCTTTACTTAACATGCAACCCCATATCATACATATGAGGAAATTTTGATTGTTGTCTTAGGCATAATCTTAGGTATTTCAGAATGGCCAGAGACTAAATTCCACATCAATCTCCTTGGCCAAGTGCAGATTCTGAATCCTTGCTGATATCCCTTTTTTTCTCCATCATCCATACTTAAGATTGCTTCCTCCTTTAGTGGTCTGTAAACCTGTTTGAACCTGATTGATGTTAATGGTAGTTTTTTGGCTGTAGTAGCCCTTCTTAATCATCTCTTTGTCCTGTTAACCTCTTCGTTGGCCTGATCTATGCAAACATTCACAAGTTTGGAAACAACAAAGAAATGCCTTTAAAAAAATAATATCATTTATTTTGCGCATTATATACTGTCATAGACCATGATCTGTGCAAGATAATGCTGTTTGTATGTTGCCCTTGACTTGAGATCAGTAAGTATAAACTGAGGTTTTTATATCTAAACCATATAGTTTGTAGTGACTGAGTGGAGGATGGTTGTAGATGGAGGACAATCTCCCTGGTAAGAAGCTCCGAAGAGCCTCCACTTATAACAGATATCTACCTCACGGCCCTTCACCTAGTCATTTCACAAAGGTCAAATACATAACCTTGATCTAGGGCAGTGTTTAAATAGCGTTTTTCAAAAATAAATTAATCTCTGAGATGTGTTGCTTTATAAAAGACTATAATTTTGCAAGTCCAGATAAAATGGGAGGATTGTGGCAGGTGGGGAAACTGGCATAATACGCAAGCCACGTCTAACATGTAGATCAGATCTTTGATATTCAGAAAATTTGATTGATAATGTTCCAGTACTTATCTACTTATCATTGTTTATGAGTGGTGTCATTCAAAAATTTTTGGTTTTAGAGAAACACTCCAACTCTGGTGGTAACTATTAAAACTTCAAAATGTAGGACAAAATTAACCAATTATAATGCTCTTTTGTAATCATACATAAATTGACAGGCCCAATATGTGTTCCATTACCTTTTTCGTGGCATTTGGGTTCTTTTGAACTCTGGTATGTTGGTTAACCTGCTTTATTAGCTTTACTAGCATGTGAGTTCACCAGCTAAATCAGCACCAGACCAGTACCAACCAGCACAAATCAACTTGGACCAACATGGAACTAACTTTTATCTTGATTTTTGGTCATCTTCCTGGCATCCCAAAACACAACATAATACTGACCTAGGGATGATAAAAGGGAGAAAATTAATATACCCATAATAATCATTTAATCATTTAATAACAATCATCACAGAATATGCAAACACCGTAGAACAGTAGAAACCCAATGCACATAGCATCACTGAGAACGTGTAATCGTGTGGGATGTATTTAACCTCCTGAGACCCCGCGTCCCCACATCAGGACATGACATTTTGGGTTTGCTGCACCTCATACTTCATTCTGCTTAACTCAGTCCTCAATTGTAGACATTCTTGAGCAATTCACAAAAACAAAAATACCTCCTGTTCAAAGACGGTGCTCAGTTTTTATACATAAAAGAATCAGAGCTCCGAGGAGGGTTATGAGGTCTCAAGAGGTTAATATTCTTTTTTTGTGTGTGTGTGTGTGTGTGTTAAAAATGGTCTAAAAGAAGCTACTTTTAATTCATGTTTGAATATCTGCCACAAGGTGGCGACAAAACCATTTTTATATCGTTAGTGCGTGTGTGTTTCACTCTCTGTGTGGACCGAACGTTTTCTCAATGGTAACAAAGTCTGAAAAGTGTAGGGACGTTAAAACGTTAGACTGGACTTTAAGCTATACATCGTTTATATTTTAAGGTCTCTCATAAGGGGTGGGGATGATTTCAATGACCCTGATTAGAAACTCTATGGAATATAAATTTTGCACAGTACAATGCCCAATGCACCTGTCTGGAGGCTTTTGGAGGATTTTGTAAAATGAGCTTTGTAATAAGCAATTAACCTGCATATCTGTGTTTTACCATGACTAATGTTTCTGTCCTGTATTGACCATTACTTCTCGTCAGATGAAGAAAGTGGAAACATATAAAGTGGGTCAAAAAATTATTTAATCAGCCACTGAGTGTGCAAGTTCTTCTACTTAGAAAGATGAGGAGGTCTGTAATTTGCATCATAGGTACACTTCAACTATGAGACACAAAATCAGAAAAAATCCAAGAAATCACACTGTAGGATTTTTTAAGAATTTAATTGTAAATCATGGTGGAAAATAAGTATTTGGTCACTGACAAACAAGCAAAATGTCTGGCTCTCACAGACCTGTAACAACTTCTTTAAGAAAATTGTAGACCTGCACCAGGCTGGGCTACAATAGGCAAGCAGGTTGGTGTGAATAAATCAGCTGTGGGTACAATTGTAAGAAAATGAAAGACATACAAGACCATTGATAATCTCTCTTGATCTGGGGCCCCACGCAAGCTCTCTTCCCGTGGGGTCAAAATGATCATGAGAACGGTGAGCAAAAATTCCAGAAGTACATGGAGAGACCTGATGAATGACCTGCAGAGAGCTGGGACCAAATAACAAAGGCTACCATCAGTAACACACTACGCCGAGAGGGACTCAGATCCTGCAGTGCCAGGCGTGTCCCCCCTGCTTAAGCCAGTACATGTCCAGGTCCATCTGAAGTTTGTCAGAGAGCATATGTTAGATTCAGAAGAGGATTGACAGAATATCATGTGGTCAGAAGAAACCAAAATAGGACTTTTTGGTAAAAACTCAACTCGTTATGTTTGGAGGAAGAAGAATGCTGAGTTGCATCCCAAGAACACCATACCTTCTGTAAAGCATGAGGGTGGAAACATCATGCTTTGGGGCTGTCTTTCTGCAAAGGGCACATGACGACTGATCCGTGTTAAGAGAAGAATGAACGGGGCCATGTATCGTGAGATTTTAAGCCAAAACCTCCTTCCATCAGTGGCATTGAAGATGGAACGTGGCTGGGTCTTCCGGCATGACAATGATCCCAAACACACTACTCGGGCAACGAAGGAGTGGCTCCGTAAAAAGCATTTCAAGGTCCTGGAGACCTCAACCCCATAGAAAATGTGTGGAGGGAGTTGAAAGTCCATGTTGCCCCAAAACATCACTGCTCTAGAGGAGATCTGCATGGAGGAATGGGCCAAAATACCAGCTACAGTGTGTGCAAACCTGGTGAAGACTTACAGGAAATGTTTGACCTCTGTCATTGCCAACAAAGGTTATGTTACAAAGTATTGAGTTGAACTTTTGTTATTGACCAAATACTTATTTTCCACCATAATTTACAA